>NEWO01000863.1:122163-159255 GCA_003013225.1 Phalaenopsis aphrodite
TTTGATCGAGCCTCACCCTCTAGTCTTGTGTTTATCCCTCGGGGTAGATACAGGATTTGAGGTAGAGTGCTCTTTCATTTAAACTGTGAAAAATATGAGGTCAGTTTGATTTCATATTTTTCTAAAATTATATATATATATACGTAAATTAAAAAGCCCTTCCGAAGCGGGCGATGGGATTTCGATTCCGGCGACCGACAGCTTCTTACGGGCGACCCCAAACTTAACTCTCTCCTTTTAAGCGCCGACAAGGAGCTACACCAACCATATCACCGATACATTCATTTTGCATTTTGTCTCTAAGTGTAAAGTCAGTCATCCACCTAATCATTCTCATCTCGACAACACTTAACTTATTATTATGTTTCTCTATTAAAGGCCAACATTCAGTGTCAGAGCATTACAGGTCTCACCACCGTCTTATAAAATTTTCCTTTCAGCCTAAGCAGTACTTTTCTATCACGCAAAAGACCCTAAGCATTCCTCCACTTCAACCAACCAACTTGAATTCTACTATTAACATCCCCATCTATATCACCATCGCTTTGAACAACAGACCCAAGATATCTAAAACGTTCACACCTTTTAATAATTTGATCACCCAAAGTCACACTTTTGTCACTAGAGCTACTACTACTAAAATTACATTCCATGTATTCAGTTTTAGTTCTACTTAAATGAAGGTCTTTAGACTCCAATGTAGACCTCCATAATTCAAGTTTTCCCTGGGCTTTTTCTCTCGTTTAATCCACGAGAAGAATATCATCAGCAAAAAGCATACACCAAGGTACATCCTCCTGTATATGTCCAGTAAGACCATCTATAACTAAAGCAAAAAGATATGGGCTTAAAGCAGATCCCTGATATAATCCAACAGAAATAGGAAAATATTTGGTCAATCATCCTTCAGTTTGAACACAAGTAATAGCTCTAGTATACATATCTTTAATGACTTAATATAAGACATATCAACACCTTTCTTCTCAAGAATTCTCCAAAGGATATCTCTTGGAACCTTATCGTAAGCTTTTTCTAAATCAATAAAAATCAAATGTAAATTCTCCTTATTATCTCTGAACTTCTCCATCAAACTTCTCAATAAATGTATAGCTTCCATAGTAGACCTGCCCGACATAAATCCAAATTGATTATGAGAAATCTTTGTAATGCGTCTTAACCTATGTTCAATTACCCTCTCCCATAATTTTAAAGTATGACACATCAATTTAATTCCTCTATTATTTGCAGACTCTTGTGCATCCCCTTTATTCCTAAAAATGGGGACCAAAATACTCTTCCTCCACTCCTCAGGCATCTTTTTAGTTTTTAAAATAATATTAAAGAGATATCGTTTGGAGAGTTCTTAAGAAGGAAAAAATATTCATATCAGTTAAGCTTTTAATAAATCAACATAAATATTTGAGATGATATTCAATAAATCTTACCATATCAATAGCATATTAATATAATTCTACATTTGTACAATCATCACAATATACCTCTATTTTGCTAAATATGTTTGAGAATTTAGATGAATTATATATTATTTTTACGTAAATTTTGTTAATATTGAAGAAAGGTATATAGTTATCATGCAAGTTCAAGCTCGTTCTAGTTTTTAACAAGTCAATGCAAATACAAAGTTTAGTTTACTTATTTATTACAAATGACATGCACTCTTTTTCTTTGTCTTCACCCATAAGGTCATTAAAGCATAATTACAATGGTAGTTAGTAAAGATTTAATATGTTTGAATCAGATTTGTATTTTAATATTAGTATCAGTTCTTTTTAATAATGCAACTATGTTATTATTTTGAGACAACATCAATCCTCCAATTCTTGTATTGTTGCTTCTACAACAAAAATTTTATACAAATCATGGTTTGCTTTTGTTTCATTCACCATCACTTCTACTATTATCATTTGAAAATTCTACAATAATTATAACAAGATGGAGACATCATATGCCTTCAAAACTAATGGATCTTGATCTGTCTATGAGTAATGCTAGAATCTCACTAACCTAAAGGAACAAGAGAAGAAATAAAAGAGGTACAAGTAGAGAGATGAAAATCCACTATGTAGGCTTAAAGAGTGCAAAACAAAGTCTATGACCTGAAAATAGTCAGAACCGAACTCCTAGCTCCACCTAAAATCCCCTATTTAAAAATAAAGATATAGGACTCAAACGGTACAGAGAATGTTACAGCATAAACTGTACATATTAAAAATGGTATAGGAGGTATATAGCCGTAACACAAAATCAAACTAGAACAAAAAAAACATAATCAGCCATCAGGATGAAATCAGACGTTGGGTATTAGTTGGCTGCCGAGAGATTATTTACAAATGGGTTAAATAAACATTAACTATTTTTGTTTACCAAATGAGAAACTTTGAGGAAGATCATGCCAAAAACTAAGCAATTTTTTTATTTAAAGATGATGGGTAGTTCTAAAAGATTCCTTGCATTTAACAAAATGCTAAAACAAGAAAACAGAAACTTAACTTACTTTCTCTAGAAAGATTCCATTAAATATGACTGAAAATATGAAAACATCAGAAAGCGATACAGTCCCGCCTTTATATGCTTCTCAGGACAAACAAACATGAAAGCATTTCCTCACAACTGAAACTCTTCCATGGGCAACTAAAATGACATTGATAAAGCAATCATTTTGACGTGGGCATATTAGTACCAGATTTCAAGCGACCGAAAAGCAGGCGCTATGCTTGCTTGCTAGGATTGAGTTGGAGTATCGGCCAGTCCCTTGGGATAACTCCTAGTTATCCTATTATTATAAATTTGCTTTCTTGATGTATTAGGCTTACTTTTTTATATATTTTCTATCGGGACAGCGGTCAGCATCTCTTCTTCCCTCTTAGGGCTATATCCCAAGGGTTCAGGATGCTTTGGCCGTATTTCACTCATGAGGTGGTGATTATCTTCCACATCCTCCCACATCGCTCCAAGCCGTCCTTATCCCTGTAGCAGCTGCCCGGGACAGCAGTTCCTGATGTTGCTCCCTGCAGTCCTCCCAATTCCAGCCGCCTCCCTTCCCAGCCTCACTGCTGCCCAGCACGGCAGCCATCCAACCTTCCCGGATCGTCTCCCGCCTCCTTCCAGTACTGCAGCTGCCCAGGACAACAGCCGTTGCTGTCTTTCCTGCAGTCCAGCCACCAAGCCGCATGTTTTCCCTCATTCCAGCCTGCTCGACCCAGCCACCCCTTCCCCTCACTGTCATCCTTTAGAAAACAGTAAATCTCCTGTTCTCCGGCTGTTTAAGCCACCCGCAACCCCTTCCAGTCCACCTAGCCAACCACCAGCACCCCTGGAAGTGAATTTGTGTGTCGTGTTGTTGATATTTTCCTCTTCATTTGTGTGGTTGTAAGTTTCTATTTGAATTCAACAATAATAATATTTTCTCATTATTGCCTGGTTAACTCTGATATCATTTGATATCAGAACTGTCCTAACCCAAGTCTTATTTTAGAATTGTCAAATCAATCGTCCTCCCCAGAAATTTTTTTTTTCTTTTGTTCCACTCAAACTATCCTTAGATACCCTTCCACTCCTCCAAATCTAAACCCTCGCCACGCCACTAAGGAGACAATTGTTGGAAACCTAACCGAGAGGAAATGCTATAATGTCGCATATGAGAAATCCGCGAAGGGATGTCCAGACTAGAAAAATCATTCCACTGCAATGGAGGCTTGCCACCTTCATGAACAAACAATCCAAAGGGGTCACCCAAACTCCATTCAATTCCAGAGATGAAGAACCAATACCCCAAAGATCTGGTATAAAATACCAAAGCCAGAATCTCAAAGTAAAGATAGATTTATCATATTATGACAACCACATGGATCCGGACGAGTTCCTCAAGTGGCTCTGAACAGTTGAATGTGTCTTTGAGCATCAGGATATCCCACCAGACAGAATGGTGAAACTAGTTGCCAGCAAGTTAAAGAATGGTGCATCTTTGTGGTGAGAGAATTTGAAGATTCATGAGACCGAGAAAGAAAGAGTAAAATTATTACCGGATGCAGTGCCATTACCATCCAGTTCATTACAGACAGGACATTCAGACTATATCGTCAAAAGTGGAGCTGACAGGCAGAGTTAAACCCCAGGATTAAGCAACAAGAGTATACTAAACAGAGCATCCAAGCCGTCCTTGCCTACGGAGAAACTAGTTTAGAGTGGAGAACAAGTGAAGCCAACCAGCATTCCCAAATCCGTCCCCGTGAGGAAGTGCATTAAGTGTCATGGTTTTGGGCACAATACATCAATTTGGCAAAATAAGAATTCGGTGGAATTTCAATTAGCTAAGAACAACAGAAAAAATGAACAATGACACCATAGGCACTGAAGAATGTGAGAACACAAATGAGGAATACCGACTACCAACTGATGAGAGAGAGATGTACCGTAATACAAGCTGAGTCCATGAGAGATGCTCCAGTAGAATTAAAATAGTTATTCTAGAAGGAAGTGAGTTCGAGATAATGGGAGTTCATGCAGAGTATGAGGTTGTGGTGCCTCAAACCTTTTTTGCATGTGTTGAGAGAAACATCAGCAAAATTGACAATGGATACCCAAAATAGTCATGAGTTCAAGAAGCTGATACCAGACACGGGGTAATCTCAGATTAGAGAATTTCATAATTTTTCAGATATATAACCTACCTTCTGAGTTTCCCCTACTCACGGAAGTCCAACATATCAGAGATGAGAATCTTTTCAGCAACTTTTGTGAAGACTGTATGGAGTCATTTGGGTATTAAAATCAATTCAGCAGTGTACCCACTGATAGGAGTAATGACCAGCAGTGTCGAAAATCAACTTAGGAGCTATGCGGGAAAATGGGATCCAGGTCCTTCCAGAGAAGAAGAGACATCTCTTGAGTGGTTGATATTGAGAGTTGCCCAACCTGCCACGAATTTCAATCCAAAGTTAATTCCTCCAAACGAATTTGTTTATATAAATGCACCTCATCAAGCATGGGGAGTGGAAGGGGCAAAATAATATTTAATGGCTCGAGAGTTACTTTATGAAAATCTACGTCAATATACAGCTTCAGCTCCGGTTGTGCCAAAAGATGATGAATGCTTATTCTATCAGGATGTGTTTTAAAATGACAACACCAACAGGATTGACTTATAGGGAAGTTACAGTAGCTACAACACCTTCAACGTGATTGACCTTGCCTCCATACTATGAGGAGATAGAAGCTTCGATGAATAAGGTTGAAACACCCCCAAACCCGAGAGACTGGCGTGGGCATACTGATGCAGGAATTCACGCAACCGAAAAGCAAGCCCTACGGCTTCTCCGAACCGATCTAGGTTTTCTATGAGGTCGAGAATTGGTCATTCCCTTGGGCTCAATCCTTGTTATCCGATTACTATAAATTTTCTTTATTGATGGTGTCGGGACAACCATCAAGTCTCTTCTTCCCTCTGAGGGTTCAAGGATAGATTCGAGAGGTGCTCTGGCGGTCTCATGCTCCCGATGTGGTGATTATCTTCGCTATCCCCTTCCACATCCTTCGCACATCACTCCAGCAGTTCCTGATGTTGTTCCCTACAGTCCTCCAAGTTCCAACTGTCTCCCTACATTCCAAGCCTTGCTGCCGCCCCGCAAAGCCGTCCTACACCCTTCCCGCATCATCTTCTGTCTCCTTCCACTGCTGCAGCAGCCCGAGACACTCGTTGCTGTCTTTACTGCAGTCCAGCCGCCCAACCAACTGTTTTCCCTCATTCCAGCTGCTGCCCCTTGCCGCCACCCTTCCCCTCACTGTCATCCTTAGAAAAATAGTAATCTGCTGTGCTCCAGCTCTTCAAGCCACCCACCACCCCTTCCAATCCACTTAGCTGACCACCACCACTCCTCGATTGAGCCCGAGTGTGTTCTGTTGTTGATATTTTCCTATTTCTGTTTGTGTGATTGTAAGTTTTTATTTGAATTCAGCAATAATATTATTTTCCCATTGTTGTTTGGTTAACTCCCGTATCCCAATCACATGACGATTAGCTCTAAGAAAGAATTCCATTACTTTCTGCAGGCTTTTTAAACTCTCAAGTGGAAACAAAAGCCCTAAAATTTCACATAAAACAAACAAGGAATCAATTAAATCGTGTCAGCATAAGAAATTTAGAGAACAAAAAATAAAAATGGTATTGCTAGATGGATGAAAAAATGCATAACCTGTGTAATTGGATGTAAAAATAGTGTTACCATCATCTCCATCCTCATTAATCATTTTTTTTTTATTTTGAGTTGGCTAAACATTAAGTTTATAGAATCTAAATAATCACGTTAACTGTATGATGCGGATCCTTCTATTATGGGGCTTTGGTGTTTCCCCTTTCCCACTTTGTTAGTTGCCTCCCTACGTGTCTTGTTGCATTCTTTTCAAACATAGGATTTTTAATGGTTCTAGGGACTCTATTTATCAGCTCCTGTTTACAGTATTCCCAAGTACTATTGTAATTCCAAATTCATTCATTCAAGAAAATAACACTTAAAATTTTAGTTAACTACTCTTTTGGTAAGATGAAATTGAACATACAAAAAATCCAACACTAATGATACTTCATTTATGTAGATATTTTATAATTTATAACTTCGACAACCACAAGATTTATGATAAACATATTGTTCAAACGATACTGCAATGGTTTCAAAAGCTGCTAGAATAATGAGATTTAAAAGATCAATAATTCAATATATTTTACCTGATTTCGGCACGAATGTGCTCAATATTCTCACATTTTTCGGCATAATCTTCAATCTCTTGGATATCAACCCCAAAATATCTGGAGATGTTAGTAAGAGAATAACTATTCAAGTATTATTCACGTTCCGTAGTTGAATGATAATTAGAAGAAAAGATCAAAAGATGCTAGAAATGGAAACAATGGTTAAGTAAACCGCAATATTAAGGAAAAAATCAAGAAAATTTCATTGACAACAAGCAATGTGTATTATCTGCTGAAGATGAAATAACTAATGCGTAAAAGCAGTGATCTAAAGCTGAAATCCATGAATTCTTAAAGCTCCATTACAAACATATAAGTTGATCAAATGAGGATCTTGAAAAGAAGATTAAAAAAGAATTGAGATAAAAATAATACACTTAAGTATGTGTTTGTCATCATAAAGGAGATACATAAAATCGTGATCATAATGGAGGAATTTAAAATGTGTCATACACTAAAGCAATAGGAGAGAAAAATGAAACATAAGCTTAGGAAAATCACCTTCGCATCTGAGAATCAGAAAATGAATATATGCAAGGAAAGATATTATGGTGGTATTTTTACACTAAGGCGATTCATAGAAGTATAGAGGGCAGCATATGAAATTTGTTTCATTGAGAAGGAATATAATTAAAAGCCAAAAGAAATGATTTAATGTGCATTAAGGATAAAAGGTATGTATTCAAAAGTATATGTTGATGCTATAAAAGATATGTATGATGGAAAAAAGATTAATACTGACAAAATTTTGAGTGAATAAAATATTCCCATTCATAGTAGGATACATCAACGAACAACTTCAATTTGTATATTTTTATATTGGTTATGAAATCAAAATTCAAAATGGTGTAATATTGTGTATGTTATTTGCCAATGGCATAGCTATCATCAATGAGAAGCCTACATAAATAATAAAAAGTCAAACCAATTGACATTTTTATAAAAATAACTGGGCATATATACTGCAATTTTAGAGGGAACAAAATAAATGAGTCATATCATTAGAAAATCAAGTAAAACACAAGTTTGATTAGTTAAAGTATTTTGGATATAGTTTACAAAAGAATAAAAAATATATTTAAACTATAAAATTTGGTCTTAAAATATGATAGTTAAATAAATAAATGTCTAAAGTGTATTATGTTTTAAGAAAACATTGTGAAAATTTAAAATGGTAAATGTCATAATAACTTTCAACGCAAAGATAAGCTTTCAATGATTAAGAACTAATCAGGATACTCCAAGTCTGAATTCTGCTGCAAGCAATATATGGTTCTAACCCCGATTTTGACAAGCTTGTCAACATCTGATGGATTCTGCAATAGTGCAGCATATGATTTAAGCAAAGGAGGAAAAGAGAAATAGTGAACAACCAACACGCAAGTGGAGTACCTGTAGGCAAGAACCAACAATTAAGTCTGGAAGAATAAAGTTGTAGTTCATCCCAAGCTCATGCCGATAGGTTAGCACTGAAATACATTTTTTGCAAGCAGGATATATTAGATGATAATTATAATTGTTGTATGAAATAGAGTTAACATAATTTAACACCAAAAGGCACTACCCAAAACAAACATAATTCTATTCAAATAAGAGAAAAATAGCAAACATTAGCAGATTCACCTGCACCCATAGCTTGTGTCATGTTATCGCTATATTCTTCAGAATTCTCTTTTTGCACGTCAATGCCACCCTTTTCACTACTCTGAGCAGAACCTGATGATGCCTGAGAAATGATCTTATTAGTTATTATCAAAAGAAGTGCTCTCAGAAAAGCTACACTCTCCCTCAGGGTTTGATTATCCAATCCTAATTAATATCTATATTACCAAGAAAAAACCCAAAATTTGCTATGTTTTGTAACTTCCCGTTAATATTAATTGGGGGAGAGGAAACGAGAGAACAGGAGGAAGAGAGAAAGATGAATCATGCATTGGTGTATGTTTTATATAGTATGTTGAATTGAATGTGATGAGCACATGAATGATATGTTTATGTTGACTGCTTGTATGTGCATGACTGACTGACTTTATGATACTAGTGAGGGAACACTAAGATACCCGTGCATGTATAAGAAAAATGATATTGATATTGAAGTACATTAAGTTGTATAATTTTTAGACGGTGCTCCTATGACGATTGTACAGATATAAAATAATATTCATTCATTGAATAACATGTTAAATGTTTATATTGATCTATTAAAAGCTTAATCGGTAAGCATATTACTTTTTTTTTCTTTTTTATTACTGTAGTTTAGAAGTATGAGTCTTCACTGACTTGTTCAGCTCATTATTATTTTTAAACTAACTTTTCAAGTTAATTAAGTGATTAAAAGATGAAAGATAGAAGATAAAATGTTTATAAAAGACGTGAACAATCAATAACAAAGTAATTTTAAATATATAGTGATTTTTATTTATTAATAATTAATTATAGAAGATAATTATGAAAAATTTTAATTCTCACTGTCCGACCATTTATTCTTGTCTTGGTTAATTCCAAGCGCCAAGTCGCATCATGATAAAAGTGGTATCAGAGCCAAGTTTTAAGATTAATTAATGAAATCTTGATAAAAGAGTCAAGGGTATTATAAAAAAACTTTAATATAAAAAATTAAAATTTCAAGTTAACTCAAATTAATAATTATATCCATTCATACATGGGGCTGCACTCGAAATTATAGAAGAAGGGAGCGATAGAAAATTTATGGATGGATTATGTCCTCATAGGCGAGGAGGCATGAGGAAGTATCAGAGTAGGGTTTGTAGAGAAGCAAAGAGGACGACGTCGACTCCTCAAGCAGGACGGAACCGAGCATAGAGTAAGAAGGAATTGTGCATCTACGGGTAAGGGTTTCGACCAACCAGCAAAGAAAAAGAGGAGAGCACGAAGCGTCACAAAGAAGAAGGAAAAAGAGTCGAGCTCATACGAGAGGGAGCCGAAGCCGAGATATTGTGTTGTGGATTAGAGTAGAGCGCAGAGGGAGGAAGAAACTTTTGTTCGGCAGGGGAGGTAAGCTTTAATTAAACTATTTGATTTAATTGTTATTATTACTATTATTATTTATATATATTTATTTAATAGAAAATTTTAGTGGGATTATATAAAGAAAAATAGGAAAATTTAATACATAAATAAAGTTAATAGCTAATTAAAATAATATTTTTTAAAATATGGTAATATAAATGTGATGCTTATGCTAGGTTTCCAATTTGAAGGAGTTAATGTCAAGGCAAAATAAATGGCAAATTAATCGACATCGAGATAAGTACTCATACTATTAATCTATAGTAATCATTTATTTCTTCTCAACTATTTTTTAGTTAATAACACTTGCACATGTTTTATTCTGATTGAAATATTCTTTTCTTTATCGGGTGTATTGTTATGAATGTTTGTAGCTACTTACTATCACACACTGGTGTATGTTTTATAGAGTATTTTGAATTGAATATGATGAGCACATGAATGATATATTTATGTTGATTGTTTGTATGTACATGACTGACTATGATGGAGTCATATTTTTATAAATAATAGTGGTGTAACACAAAGGTACCTATGCACATATATGGAAAATGATATTGATATTGAAGTATCATGAGTAGTATAATTCTTAGACAGTACTTCTGTGACAATTGTACAAATATATAATGACATTGATTCATTAAATAGGAAGTTAAATATTTATACTGATTGATTAAAAAGCTTAACCGGCAAGCACATTACTTTCTTTCCCCTTCTATTTTTGTAGTTTAGAAGTATGTGTATTCACTGTTATTTAGCTCATTATTATTTTTAAACTAACTTTTCAGATTAGATAAAAGTGATAATGCTTATAGAAGACGCAGACAACTAATAACTAGGTAATTAAATATATTACTCTAAATTTGATTTGTGTCTCTTTCGTTTATTAATAATTAGTTATTAAAAATAATTATGAAAAATTTTAATCCTCACTGTCCGGTCGTCTATTCCAGTCATGGTTAATTTCAAACCCCGGACCAAGTAAAGACATGTTTACAGATTTGTCAGATAATATTAAAATTACCGCACACAGAATCTCAACTATCGATAATATGAATAAGAAATAGTTTTACACACACTTTAAATGGACAAGAAATTTTACACCTTTCTTCAAACTTCTGGCAACCCTAACAAACTTTACTCTTCTTAACATCATGAATATTATGTTTTAATGGTAACATGTTTAACCACAGGTTAACACCACTCTTACAGAATTAACCGCCCTGTTAACTTGCAAATTCCCTTCTGATAACTCCATTCTTGCCGGCTCAAATAAAAATAAAATAAAAGCCCAAGTTGTAAAGTAGCTTTCTCCGCATGACAGGTGTCAGACTAGTATAAGAAGGTCAACAACTCCAAGCTAGAAGACCAAAAAAATAGAGAAACCCAGCCAGACTAAGTACATCAAAAACAGGATATCCGAATTAAGTAATTGTGGCAGCCAGAGTGCAGTTATAATGAGAAGCTTGACCGTCAGAAATCTGATTGCAATTGGAGAGAAGAAAGATATGCAGATTAAGGTGCATGAGGTGATTGAAGTAGTTAAACAATGAAACCTTGAGGTTTTAATTAATCCTCACGAGGGGAACTGAACAGCGTCCAAATTTCAAAAGTTGAAGGCCAAAAATGACAATACAAAAAGTAACCTAGACAATGCGAAAAAAATGGCTGCAGTATATAACCTAGAATTGGCAGCAGTAGGGAAAATGAAAGTTAATGGAAAAGTTACTAAAACTATTGGAAAGCAGAAGAGACAATAAGTGGCTGCTTTAGCATAAATGCTTCAGATTTTCTTGGTTAAGCAAAACTACTTAGTTAAACAAAACTTAGAGTTGAATGATGTACATAGGAAAGAAGAGAGCTGAGATTTTCTTGGCGTTGAAGATAAGAAAGAAGCTTGTTCTAGGTTAAACAAAACTTCTAGAGAGTAGAATGATGGTTCTTGGTTGTTGATGAAAGAATAAAATTGATATGCACATAGGAACCAAAGATTCAGCATTTAATCAAGCATAAATTGACACCGCAGTTAACCAAAATAGCAACGAAAATGCAAATATTATTGCGGAAATTCATAAGGGATTACAATCAAGACATCAGAAAATAGGAAAACAACAACACACACAAAACTAGGGCGTATGTCGGAAAGGTGGTGATACACCTCGGCACCAAAATAAGCGAACAAACCACGAAGTACGGCAATAGATAGGTGGAATAATAAAAAAAAAAGCAGCCCTTACAAAATTCAAAGGAAATAAGCACGATACAAGGTTAATCTACTATTTGAGAGGTAGATCGACTCTCTTACACTCTAGGCGTCGCTAGGAACGCCACAAGAAAAAATAAAACAGCAGCCACAACCAAATATGCATAAGAAAAACAAGCCCTAGGTTATTCTCTTTAATAAAATTCTCTCTCGGCATTATAAAAACTTTCCTTCCAAGTCTTCCCTCCCAAACTCCTTTAATTTCTCTTTCTTGAATATGTGATTAAAGCCCTCGTGGATCCCCTTTGCTCCCTTCCTTTTTTCTATCACAACACCCTGCTCCTTTCCTTTTTCTATCACAGCAACCTGCCCCTCAACTCCTCGTGGAAACGTCCGGCCTACTTGGCCGGTTGGAGGATGCTGGACCGGTTCACATACAGGCGGTGTAACAATCCTCCCCTCCCAAAGACGTACTTTGTACTCAAGGTGGAACGATAGAAATTGCTTGTGGATCACCTCGTAAGGCTTCCATGTTGCTTCATAGCTTGGCAATCATTTCCACTTCACCAATATCTCATTGGCTCCCCTCACTCCTTGACACACTCCTTAGATCTCTAGTGACTCAAAAATCACTTCCAAGTCCTCCGTCAGCGTCGGCAGTAGTGTAAACAAGAGTGTATAATCTCCAATCGCATGTCTCAGCTGTGAGACACGTAAAACCGGGTGTAGTGCCAACGCGAACGATAGTGGTAACTTCAAACGATAGGCCACTGCCTTGATGTGTGTCATCACCGCATAAGACCCAAAGTATCATGATGACTTTTTCTCACTTCTCCTCCTGGCTAATGTTTTCTATCAGTAGGGCTTTAGTTTCAAGTAAACCGTCTCCTCGTACAAATTGCATCTCTCTCCTATGTTCGCCCACCTTCCTCTTCATGATTTGTTGAGCTCTTAGTAAATGCCCCTTGAGCTCTGCTAGTATCATATCCATCTCTTCCAAGTACTGATCGAAGTTGGATACCGGTTTAGTACCATGCTCATAATGTATCAAGTAAGGTGGATACCGCCCATACAATACCTTGAAAGGGGTTATCCGTGTTGCAATGTGGTACAAAGTGTTATACCAATATTCTGCCCAAGTAATTCGTTTAGCCTATAGCTTCGGTGTATCGGATACAAAATAACGCAAGTATGTCTGCACACTCCTATTGACCGCCTCTGTTTGCCCATCAGTCTGAGGATGATATGTGGCACTTCTTTTAAAGACTGTCTATTGCAACATGAGTAACTCCTTTCTTGAAATATGCATTTGCATTAATATATCAAAAAAGATACAAAGCTATGCAAGTATGCATTTATGATGTACAAAACTGAGATCTATCATCTATAAGTATAGTAGAGAATTCTTTAGCATCAACAATATCATTAAAAAAAAGAGCTATTGAGGGCAAGCTTTGCACAAAAATGAGTGGCCTGTTACAATCATGAGAAATGTGCAAAAAAGAACTTGTCTAAACTAAAGGAAAGCAAACTTTGGGGCAAGTTGAGGTGAGGTGCCAAAATTCCTTCTTCATGGATGATTGTAAAGAGTTGCATAACGTTGGCATTGTTGCCTTCAATAATAATACCTTTGAGCACAAACATCCACGATTGACACAATTTTTGGAGAAAACGCACAACCAAAAGTTCCACTTGTGAGCTATCCCAATGCTCAAAATTTTGTCCCATGGCAATGATTCCAAAACCGCACTCATCACGGATAATAGTCCCAGTGCCCACGATCCTAGAAGCAAGAATAACCCATCCACATTCATTTTTATCCATCCGGGAGGAGGGGGGTAGGGGGGATGCCAGAAGAAAGAAGTGACCGACCGAAAGGCCGGCTAGCAACTCATGGCCCCCAAAATGGGTAGAAATGAGTTCACGTGAGAGCTGTGAGAATGGACACGTTAATAGTAGTTGGTGTGTCGTGTGGTCTATTGTGCACTGTGGCGTTGTGAGCCCGCCAACAGTGGTGAATAATATATCAATGGCAATAGAGTTGAGCCACTTTACAATTTGGGATGGAACCCAACTCTTTCACCATCTCGTTGAAGAAGTTTAATAACTCCTTCCAGAATTGGCTGAGGAATACCTTGTCCCTATCTAATGCAATCGATTCTAGTACCCCGTGCAAACGAACCATTTCCCAGATAAACACCACTGTGACTGAGACCACAGTTTAGGGATGTCGTAAGAGAATGAAATGTGCATACTTAAGCGATCCACAACCACTATGAACACTGTGAACCTTCTGACCTTGAACCCCTTGATAAAATCTATCATCACTTCTTCCTAAAACTTGCCCGGTAAAGTTAATGGTAGTAGTAACCCTCCTGGTGTTGTGGTCAAGTACCTATGTCGCTGGCACACATCACATTTTGTCACCATGCCCTCCACGTCACTGCGCATCCCCACCAAATAAAGCTCTGCCTCCAAATCATTGTAAGTTTCCTGCACCTTTGATTGTCTCTTGATCGCGCTACCATAAAACTTTTATAATAATCTGAGAATATACTCCAACTTTTTGGATAGCACGAATCGCCCATAGTGGAGCAGTTGTTATCCTTCAATGCATGTTTGGGATGACTGTTCTGATCCTGCAGTAACTCAGCTCTTATCTTCTTCATCTCCTCATCCCTTTCGCTCTCTTGTCTCAAGGCTTCCCCATTTAGGACCAAGAGTACTGATAGGGCCATCAATTGGGGTTCCTCCACCTCTCTCAACAGTGTGTCGATTGCCGTGTTCTTCAATTATAATAGGTACTGAATCTTGAAATCATACCCAGTAGCTTGGATAGCCATCTCTGATGCACCTCGGTCACTATCCGTTGCTGCAAAAGATACTTTAAACTCCTCTGATCTGTCCTAACCAAAAAAAGTAGTCACATCCAGGTAAGGCCGCCACTTCTCAATTGCCAAGACAATAGACATCAATGCTCGTTCATATGCTGACTTAAACATTGCTCTTGCCGTAAGAATTTGGCTGAAGTAGGCAATCAGACACTAATCCCGCATGAGCATTGTTCTCAATCAGTATCCTGACGAATCTGTCTCCACCACAAATAATTTATTGAAATCTAGAACTGTTAATATCGATACGCTAGTCATGGCCCTCTTCAGATGTTTAAATGTCTGTGTTGCTGCTTCCACCCAATTGAAATTATGTTTCTTCAACTGCTCCGTCAATGGTCATGCTTTCGTGTCATATCCTCTCATGACCTTATTGTAGTAGCCTGCGAGCCCCAAGAATCCTCTCAACTCCTTCAAATTCCTTGGTAATGGTCAATCAACCATAACCTCGATCTTTGACGGATCTATAGATACCCCCGTTCTGGTCACCACATGTCCTAGGTACTCCACCTGTAATTATGTAAAAGAACACTTCTTCAAATTAGCATACAATTGGTGCTCCCTCAACTTCTCCAAGACTGTTCTCAGGTGCCCCACGTGCTCTGTCTCAGTACGACTGTAGATCAAAATTTCATCAAAGAAAATCAGGACAAATTTCTGAAGATATGGTTGAAAAACTCTATTCATGAGGGATTGAAATGTCGTCGTGGGGTTGGTGAGGCCAAATGGCGTCACTAAGAACTCATAATATCCTTCCTGTGTCTTGAATGATATCATGTGCACATCTGTTGGATTCATCCTGATCTGGCGGCACCTTGACTTAAGATCAATTTTTGAGAAAATGTCTGTCCCATAAAGCTCATCTAGCAACTCATCAATCATAGGAATACAAAACTTGTCCAACACCGCTTTCTTGTTCAAAGCCCGATAGTACACGCAGAATCTCCAAAACCATCTTTTTTCTTCACCAACAGGACGGGAATGGAGAAAGGGCTCATACCAGGCCTGATAATCCCTGCCTCGAGCATCTCTCAGATCAGCTTTTCTATCTCATCCTTCTGAAATTGAGGGTACCTATATAGTTTGACGTTGATAGGAGAAACACCCTCCTTCAATGTAATTGCGTGCTCGTGCTCCCTCAGAGAAGATAATTCGTTTAGCTGCTGGAAGATATCTATAAATTGTTGTAGGAGCTGTTGGGCCCCTTCCATAAACTCTGTCAATCCTAGTATCCGTTTAGAGCAACTTATTTAGGTGCGGCGGTGTTTTGAAAACGCCACCTAGTGTTTTTTTAAAGTGTTCGGCCCAACGTTTTTAAAACGACGATAATCGCGTAATTAATTTCTTTCTACACATCGCACGCGGGGCTCCTCTTACGTTCGGCATTTGTTAGGGTTCTAATTCCTCCTGTGCCCCTGCGATATCTCTCTCGCGCTCTCCCTCGTCATCTCCTTTCCTTCTTAAACATTGATTCTTCGGGTGAGATCTATATGTCGCAATGCTTTTTGGTTGATTTTTTACTGGTTCGATCTTCTCTGGTTGGTTTTATGTCGCTCGATTTGATTATCTTTACCTTTTGCAAGAATTGGTTTTCTTTAAGGTTGTCTTTAGGATGCCTTTGCTGGATTATTTGGGAATGCATTGATAGAAATGGATCTTAGGTTTTTCTTGAGTTTTTTCTGCAATTTTTTTTTTTAAGGTTTTATTGAGAAAGGCAGATGAGCAATGGGGGAAACTTTGGTTCGAAATGAAATTTTGGTTCGCAATGTGGGAAACTTTGTTCTTCTCGTCCTTGTTCCTTTATGCAAAATTTTGTTTCGAAAATTGGGAACTCAGCTAGTTCGAACTGTTGTTGTCCGAACTGTTGGAACCGTTTAACTGTTGGAATGTGCTTCAATGCGTCCATTTTATATTGTTCTTCAAGGAATGTGCTTCAATGAATGTGCTTCAAGACATTCCCTATTATATTGTTCTCAGTTACTTCTTAGCATTCCCTATTATACTGTTGGAATTGTTTGATAAGCCTTTTATGTTGTACCTCAATGGAATTCGCTATTACGAAAAGTGGGAACTCAGCAGTTCGAACTGCTGGAATTTTTTAGCTGCACCTGTTATATTGTTTAACTCCACCTATTATATTGTGTCTGATTGCAATGTTGCTCAATTATGGGGTTTAGGTGCACCTGTTTAGCTGCACCTGTTATATAGAATGTTACTCCTATTATAACCTGGAATTGTTTAGCTGCACATGTTGAGCTGCACCTGTTATATATAAAGTTGCTCAGTTATGGGGTTTAGGGGCATTTGTTTGAATGTACAAATACTGATCCACTCTTTAGGGGCTTTTAGGGGCATTAGCTAGATGAACAGGTGCAGCTAAACAATGAATTCCATCGGGTCTCTTTAGGGGCATTTGTTTAAAGCTACACCTGTTTAGCTGCATCTGTTATATAGAATGTTGATCCTTCGATGTCGAGGCTAGAGAGGAGATACAATGCTAATATGTTGTATTGCTCTTTAGAGATTTGGTTATTATATTTTGGTATTTCCTATGAGAGGAGATACAATGCTAATGCTCATATGTGAAAGTTTGTCTTTTGACATTTTTCGGCATTTCCTACTATTTCTAATAAAGATATGCAATGCTTATATTTTAGAGCTTCTATGGCAGTTGCTTCCGTTCGAATTGGGTTCCACGACATATATGAAAAGTTTTATATCAAATTTGATGTGTATTGCTTTATTTTCACACTATTTGTATCAAATGTAGGATGTTTATCGAGAACTATTGCTATGTATATGAAAAGCATAGCTATGTAACCTTACACAATTTCATAATAAAATATATATGATGTCTTACTGTGGACGTATGCTTTTGACTGAACCACATAATTCCTTTGTGACATTATTTTTTATTTTTTCTTCTGAGCAAAGGTTTTATTTTTCTTCTGTGAGATTTACCTATTACTTCAGTTGGATTTGTTGTGGATGTATGCTCAATTTGTGGATGTAGGTTAACTTTTTTAAATATATCTATGTGTTTCATCTCTTGTTTGTGCATTTCGCTAATTTTTCTATGCATGTTTAGTTACAAATTGAATTTCTTTACACAATATGTAATTCTTCATATAGTACCACAATGTCTAAGACAAGTGAAGGTGGCCCCTCAGCGATGTGGGATAAGGAGATTACAATTATTTTTTGCAACCTCTGCATCACCGAGATTGAGATTGGGAATAGGCCGACCACTATTTCAACAGAGAAGGCTGGCAAAACATATCTAAAAGGTTTAAAGAATTGACTGGAATGAATTATGACAGACTGAAGTTTAAAAATAAATGGGATCAATTGAAGGAGTGGAAAATTTGGAAGGAGCTGAAACGTGGATCCACGGGGTTGTACTGGGATCCAATCAAACGGACAATTGATGCCCATGAGGAATGGTGGGCCAAGAAATTGGAGTTAAAATTATCATTATTTTTTTGTTACTTACAAATATTTTCATTTTAAGCAATTATCCTCCTCAACTCTAAATCCTTACTGTAATGTTATAAGCAATGCCGACAGCAAAAAAATACAAGCAGAGCGGAATTGACCATGATCTTGAAGATAAACTTGACATTATGTTCAAAGGGATAGTGGCGACGGGAAAGCAAGCATTTAGCCCGTGTGAAACAAGGTTTACAGGAATACTCGATGACTTTCCACCAGAGCCGGTAGCAGTTGACGAAGAAATACACAGCGTTAACCAGAGGGAGATGAGGGAATCAAGCTCACAGATGAAGAGGCCAAGGCTAGGAAAAAGAAAGAAAGAAAATGATACTTTTGTCAAAACTTCATTTGACAGACTCATAGATGCTTTTGGAGCAGCACCGCCTGCTCCACTACCTGACAGCACTATCTTCGATTGTCTTCACACTTTGAAAAACATCCCTGAAGTTGTAGCGGATAAGCACTTTTTGTGGTAAGAAAGAAATGTTTAACAAATGTCACTCATTTTTACGTAGGGTAATTGAAAAAACGTTTGGTGTGTGAAAGAAGAAATGGGTCATCTTACGTGATATGTCATCATATCCATTTCAAAAGCAGGTGCATATTGTGGTGTCAGCAATCACACTTCATAATTTCATACGGCGACACCCTTCAAGTTCAGATACGAACTTTAGTATGGCTGATAACGAAGAGCTGACAGTCTGTGAAGAACCATCAGAAATCATGATCGGGTCTTTAGTTCCTGAGGATGAGAATGAATTTAATGAATTTGTAGTTCATGACGCGGAGGGTGTGGCTGAGATGGCTGCTCTGACGGAGTCCATAGCAGATGCTATATATGACAGTTAATCCAGCAAGTCATTATTTTCTTCGTATATATGTAGATTAATTTTTGTGTATTTTATTTTTTTGGGATAAGTACTGACATTCTTTTTTTTTTGTTTTTGTTGCAATTATACAAATATGACTTCTAAGATATCAGTTACAGACAGAGGTATTTTATGTTATTGTGGACTATCGTCTTCGTTGCTCACGTCGCGTTAGTCTCATAGCTTTGGGAGGCAGTTCTATAGTTGTGCCAAGGGTGTTTCTGCTCATTGCAGCCTCTTCCGGTGGGCTGACAGTCCCACACATTATACTGTCAGCAGTAATGGGAATCCGATATTTTCCCAGGTTGATAGTGCAGATGAGGACAGACATAGCTAGAGTTTGAAATTAAATATTTTAATATTTCTAATTGTAGTTGTACTTGTCTTTGTACTTTTTTTATTTCTTCTAGTACTCACGAGAGTATGAGAACTGTATCTCATCTTTTGGAACTGATATGTGATGATTGTATGCTTCTGTACTACCAATAAGCTATTCTGAATAAGCTGCCCCAAACAGTTTTATCAGACATAGGCAGGAATATCATTTAACCATCAATAAGTTAATCTGAATAAGCTGCCCCAAACAACAAGCCAGATTGTTCTGATAATCTGCAGATTATCAGAATAATCTATTTATCAGCAGATTATAAATAATCAACAGCTACGCCAAACAGACCTTAAATCTTGAATCTTTTCAATGCTCTGCAACTCCACAAAGTAGCATAGTCCTGCTCCCCAAATCAACTTGACAATGGTTTTAAGCGACACCATGATTTTGCATAAGCTAGCATCTCCTCTTAGCACCACCTTCCTACCCTCTACTTGGAACTCTATCGTCAAGGACTTCCAATCCATCTTCATCTCTCTCAATGTTCACAGCCACTTCATCCTCAAAATCACATTTATGTTGCCCAAATCTAAAAGAAGTCTTCCACAACTTGTAGGTCATGTAGTGTCAGAACTAACCACTTGCAAATTCTCATCATGACACTGAAGCTCCCTATAGTTACAGCTTCAACTCTAGCTTCTCTACAGTCTGATTTGAGATAATGTTATGTGTGACCCCGCTATCCAACAACACCACAATCGGTTGTTCCCCGATCCATCCCCTCACCTTCATGGTGTGATTCGAGGGGTAAATCCCACCATCGAATTAAGGGACACGTCTGACATATCCAAATGCAGATGTTCCTCCTTCATTGCTTCCTCTTTTGATTTATCACTCGTTGTATTCTCCTCCTGAAAGAAAAGAATCAGAAGGGCGTGCCCCTTGCAACGGTATCCTATAGCATATTTCTCGTCACAGCGATAACACAATCCTTTAGCTCTTTGTCCTACACTTCTATATCTGTGAACCGCTTAAAATTACCCCCAGGACTTGGTCTTGTAGTCTTCTCCTTCGGCTTCTCTTTCTAAAATGACACCGTGTGGGTCCTTGGTGTCTTAGCTGTCATGGCGCTCATGTAGAATCCACCGGTGTTGCCACCTTTATCGGTCTTCTTCACCTGTTTCTTGTCCTCCATCATCTGGGCGAGCTCCATCATTTCCCTCAGGTCTTGCGGTCTCAAGGGGCGGATGGCTGCTCTTATGTCGGGCTTTAGGCCTTTTAAGAAATTTTCTACCAATCCTTATGTCAAAATCCCCCTCAACCTCCCTGACAAGAGCTCAAACTTCTCCCGATATTCCATACCGTCCCCTTCTGAGTCAGATCATAGAATTGCTCGTGTAGGTCTTCTTCCCAAATGGCTCGGAAATGCTTCAACAAGCAATCCTTAAACTCCTCCCATAAGTGCATCCTCCCTTTCGAAGAATGGTAACTTCAGTTTCTTGACCCTTGCATCTCCACACCAACCACCTCTTCCTATGGTGTTTCCCTCCATCTGTCTAGGGTGGAACTCCCTCCTTCGGTCATAAGCATATCCCACTTTTGAATCCCTCCTGCCTCTTTCGTGCACTTTTGTTCCCCTCACACTATCCCTCCTCCAATTTTCGGCACATCACACTCCATCGGAAGTCTCAACCCCTCCTCTTGGAGTCCTATAAGGATGTTGTAGGTAGAAAAAATCTTATTTGTTATCTTCTCACTCGATCTCCTTCCCTTTTAATCCCTTTTAACCTAGCCAAGAATTCTCCGATCAACCCTTGGTTAGGATTTGTAACTGGAGTGATCGGCACGGCCTTGGCATGCATCTCCATGAGTTTTTTCATCATCTCCCGTTTCTTCTATGCTCTCAAACCCATCCTCCATCCGACTTTCAATGAAAGAAAACCTGTCCTCCATGGTGGCAAACCTCTCATCTATTCCAGATCTAATTTGCCCTACCTCTCAAACCCACCAAGATCGATACTATGATACCAATTTGATACACTTCGACACCAAAATCAATGAACAAACCACGAAGAAAGACAATAGATAGGTGGAAGGATCACAAACAAGAGCTGCTCTTATAAACTTCAAAGGAAATAAACACAATACAAGGTTGATCTACTATTTGAGAGGTAGATCGACTCTCCCACACCCAAGACGTCGGTAGGAACATCACAAGAAGAAATAAAACAGCAGCCACAACCAAATATGCAAAAAAAAAAAGCCTAGATTGCTCCCTTTAATAAAATTCTCTCTGGGTATTTCAAAAGCTTTCTTTCCAAGCCTTCCCTCCCAAACTCCTTTAATTTCTGCTCCTTGAATATATGATTAAGGCCTTCATGGATCCCCATTGCTCCCTTCCTTTTTTTGTTGCAACACCCCGCTCCTTTTTCTGTCGCAGCAACCCGCCGCTCGACTCCTCGTGGAAGTGTCCGGCCTGCCTAACCAATTGGTGGATGTTGTATCGGTTCACATAAAGATGGAGTAACGGGTGGTGATGCGGTTTGAGCGGAAACTAAGGTTATGGAGGCTTGTAAGGTGGCAGGATAGCAAATTGGTAATCGATTGAGAGGGCGAAGCAAGTGAATGAAGGTTGTCAGTTGGGTAGCCGTAGGGAGGGATGAAGGCTGGCGATTTGGGGGTTTCTACAAGGACGAATGGTGGTAGGTATAGGGGGTGTTACAGAAGGGAGGAGGGTTAGTAGAGGAGTTAGAGGAAGTCTGGTAATGGGGTTTGTGGCAGGAAGGAAGGCTGGTAGAAGGGTTACAGCAGGGAGGAAGGTTGATAGAGGGAAAGTTAGCAGAAGGGTTGCGACAGAAAATAAGGGAGCAACGGAAGACATAGAGGTGCGAGGAAGGGGTGGTAGTGAGCTGACAGAGGGGAGAGGAAAGTAAAATATGGACGTAATCACAATCTCGGAGCAAGATACAACCGGAGCGCCCTCTGTCCTCGAATACAACCCTTAACAAAGAAAAACAACATCGATGACAGAAATCTCAAAAACAAATTGAACTATAAAACAGAAAATAAAATGTTTATAATAGAAGATAACTACGAAGAAGCCATTACACTAGGACGACAACCCTAACTCCAAAACAATGTTCGGCCAACCCCCTTGCAGCAGCCTACTAAACCGATTCAGACCCCAGTCGGTTCAGTCCTTGGACATTTAGCCCTTCGTCAGTCTCCCGATGTTCGAGGAGTTTCGACCTCATTTGTCGAAGCTTCTGTCTGCTCATTGCTAATGATAGAGTTGTTGTCACTTCGCAAGCCTGAAGACTCTTCAACTACGGCCCTTAATGCTCCTAGATCCCACTAATGATTGTCTTGGCTCACAAAACATTGGAGCAGTTTTCTCTAATTTCAAGCATACATCCATATCGATCCAACCTTTTGGAGGTAAACTAATGAAATGAACTGCGACTTTGTATCCCATATTTTTTGTTGAATATTACCAAAATAAATTATTGTTGGCTCAATCTAATTTGATGTAAGGGTAACCTGAACCTCCCAGAATGATGGTGGCCATGTCGGTAAGGTGCCGATTGTGATGATCTAAAATGCTCTCTGTTGTGGCTGCCCCATGTTTGAAATCGGCTTCTCCATTCTATAATCGCCTATCATCACCAAAATTGATCTCACCGGCGCTTCTCGGCTAGCAAGGGTACCTATGATCTCGAACTCTACAGAAGATAAAAGTACAATATGTTTACCATCATTAGTCAAGGAGTAGGTGTTCAAATACCCCATCATATCAAGTCTTGCGGCCATACTGGCACAGTCTCATAAGCAAAATATGGCAGACAACCATGAGCACCATATCACACCACTTTGATCTGCAGTTGGCTTCCAATCAAAAACTCCATTAGATAACTCTTGTCAAAGCCGATTCTACTCTCCTTTTAAAATCACATCGGAGAATACCGATAGAAATGTCTCTAGGTCATAAGGATCAATTTTTCCACCATCTACATAGACATCACATTCTTGCTGCCCCCTCTATTGATGATGAGACTGCATACATTTCCTCTCACGATGCAATGGGTGTAGAATAAGTTGCGAGGAAGCCCCTATGGTTCCCTTGTATCCTCAGTTTGTAGGACACGTCGAACCACGAGCATCTCGCCCTCATCCAGTGAAAGATGATACAAAGGGTGACTGCCACACCTTGCAACAAATTTAAACCCCATAATCAAGCAGAAAGAGCACACCCAACGGAGCTTCCAAGCTGAGCCCATCTGAAGAAAAACTATTTCAAAGTGAAGAATATGTGGAGCACCAACACTCTCAAATCCATCCCAACACGAACATGCATCAAGTGCTACGGGTTTGGGCACAGTGCATCAAATTGCCCAAATAAGACTATGATATGTTTCACTAAGAAGGAAGCATTAAAAATTTGATAACTCATGGGAGAGAAAGAAGAAGTCAAAGAGGAGTCTCAACTTTCAGCCTATGAAGAAGAGATGCTAGTGTTTCAAGCTGAGCCCGAGAAAGAGATCACAATAGAATTAACATTGATTGTCGTAGAAGATATTGAGTCTGAGAAACCGATATCAGAAAAGGTGAAGCCATGTTGAAGGAATTGCCATACATCAGGACCGACAATTTATATATTCGGTGTTTGCCACTGAAAATGGTCCAACATGTCACACATTTTATTCCAAAGTTAGTTCCTCCAGAAGAATTTGTTTATCGACAGTGCCCAATCGAGTATGAGGAATGAAAGAGGCGGATTATAGATTTAATGGCTCCATACTTGTTTTATGAGAATACACGTCTACATGCAGCTCCAACTCAAGTTGTGTCAAAAAGAGATTGATATTTATTCTATCATGACAGGCTTAAGAAGTAAATGTGTTTTGGAGTTGTCTAAAATGAACATGAGCATAGATTTTGCAGTGGGACTGCTTGCGACACAGCGAAGATATAATTTTGTTATGATGGTGGTAGATTAACTCCAGAAGCCTCCAGAGAATAAGGCGAAGTCTCTCCTACCTTGGGAGAATGATGCAAGATGCATGTTGCGAATGTCAGATGTGATACCATTGCAGAGAGGCATGCTTCCGCGAAAGCGCAAGAATTGAACGAGACATTTTTTTTTATGCTCTTGCTATTTTTCAGTACGTTTCATTTTAACTTTCTTTCTTTTCTATTCTTTTCCTATTTCTCTAATTTCTAATTAGGCTTTTCTAGTAGGGAACTATTTATATTCCGTTATTTTCTATTTTCTAGGACTTTTGAATTGCTTTGTGAATTTAGAGATTGTAATCTTTGGTTTATACCTATAGAGTGTTGTAACATATTCTTATTGTAAATTGTGTGTTTGTAGCTTGCATGTAAATAGGTGGTGGAAGGTTCCCGTCACCCTAACATCGCTGATTCAGAGTTCTCTTCGCTAATTTCAGTCAGGACAGTCGTTGGCCCACGCCTATCTCCTCACAAACATCGCCAAACCTCCATTCTTCATTCCCTCACTATTCCATAGCCAACTAACTGCAAAAATCTAATTCTCAAATACCTTTTAGGAGCCCTAGAATATTATCAATCCCATCTCCCTTATATTGGCACGAAGATTATTACTAACAAGCAAATAAAACAATTTCTTTGTAGTCTAGTGAACCCAATTAGAGCAATCAATAAACTAGAAAAAACAAAAAATCCTTGAAAAACAAGAAAAGCGCGAATTAATAAAAAAAGGATCTAAACAATGTAAACCGCAGCCATTTTGACATTGATTACGATGTTGATAAATGACTGAAGTTGAAGAAGTGGGTGATAGTTGTAGAGATTTATATAACTATAAAACCCAATTCCAAACAAATCAGACTTAGTGACTTACTTTCCTGGCAGCAATAACTTGGAGATGTGATGGAACCCGAAGATTGGATCGATTCATTTCCTTCACCCAAAATAAAAGAAAAAGGACGATCAAATCCACACCAAATCTCTCAACTCAATTAACGGAAGAGAACAAAAGCAAGGAAAAAACTCAAAACCCCTACCATTCTCAAAAGAGAAGCCCTTCTTGAGAAGCTCCACTTCTTTCTTGACAGAGGAGACGCCGATGATCTTGAGGCGAAAATATGTTTGCTGTCATCTAGGAATATGCACTTACTTGTGAAGGCTCTGAAGAACAGTGAAAGAGTACACTTACCTGGGAAGACTTTGAAGGCAGTTCATGGCGGATTCCCGCGAGAATCGGCGGCACAATACGATTGCTCCACCGCTGGGAAGAATTGGTTTAGTTCTATCAAGAGATAAATTTAAGAAAATTATTTGAATGGCTAATCAAATTCGTATTATAAAGATACGGCTATGAGTATGCCAGTTGCAAGTGCAAAGTGTCTTTTGATTTTGTCACGAGATTGTCGTATTCCAACCTTTCTAACTCAGATTTTGATTTATTACCTAAAAAATTAAATATAAAATTATTAAAGAAATAAACATGATCGATTTAGCTTCAATTCCTTTGTAGTTTAGTATTAAAGTTAGTTATAAAATAATTTTCTACGTTTTTCATATGTTTATTTGTGATTTCATGACAATTCATAGTTGTTAAATCCAAAAGTGCTCAAGAAACGCACCAAAAGAATAGAGTTTGGGATAAAAAAGAAAGAAAAAACTGCAAAGAATCGTATTTATAGGCACAGGGATATGAGCGCTACAGTTATAAATTTGTTCTCTAATTATTAGTTTTGGATGGGCCACTTTGATAAATTACAGATAAAATACAATAAAATATCAAGTATGATCGTCTGACTGATACCAAGTATGATGATTGTTAAGTCTAGTCGATTGATTGTCTTAGGATTGTGTGTTGGTAATCGATTGATGATGGTGTCGATGCTTGATCGATCGCCAAAGTTATGTCGATCATCTGGATTGTCTTTGAATGACCTCTAGACCATTAGGTTGCTGACAGATTGGATGCTCCCATGTGTGGTCGATTGGTTAATCATCCATCGATCCTCCACTCCTCTTTAATTGTGTTATTATCTGAGATCCATGTTGTTTAGTTAACTGGTCACTTGATCTTCCAACGATAGTCTTATGTCATGCTCGTTGGATTGCTTTGAGATTTGTGATGTCGTATTTTTGTATACATAGTTAAATCTTTGATTCCCTTGCTTCTCGAATGTTGTGCAGCACATAAGAATAATGGAATCTTTTTATTGATACAAAAATATAAGTATAAAATTGAATATTATAATTACTTAATAAATGACTCCCCTAGATTTTTGTGTCAAGGCTGTTATAAATAGACTGTGGTGTGCCGTCATTTGTGAGCATTCTTGCTTGATCTCCATTTCCTTTGCTCCTTTTAACCTACGAAGATGGTTGGCAAGAGAGCTTCAAGTGTTGATCGAAATGCACTCCAAAAAGCTCTCGACGATATGTGGGACAAAGGTTGAAAGTTAGATGTAAAATGAAGACTGGCCGAGGAAGCTTTAGCAGAGGAAACGAACAAGAAGAGGGTCGTGAAGCGGTCCAAAGATGACGATCGCGAGGATAAAATTGGATCCTCAGATTTCCTCATAGGTTCACGGCATGAGGAAACCCAAGAACGGTTTGAGAGTCAGTCGATTGTTACTCTGGTTATGCATGGAGTTACGGTGGGCAAGCCAGCTGGTGGGAAGGAAATAGACGTCCAAACTATGGTGGAGACTCCGAGCCCCCGGACTGGTGGGACCAAGATGACAGTCGGAAGAGACCTCCGTCTCCCATGGACAATGCTCTTTATGTGGGCGAATATCAGTGAAAAATTGGTGAGGGTGCATTTTTTATCATCACGTCTAACTATAATCGAATGGTTGGCGTGTGTTGTTTAACTCAGTACTTTCTTGTGTTGTTTTCCCTTTGTGTAGCTACTAAAGTCTTGATTGATTCCTTTTTGTCAGATCTAGGTCATGATCTTGCAGAGGATGTGACTGTTGTAGATTGACTGTGACTTTATATATGCTAAAAAATACAAGTATTTAATACTGTTGCTAAAAGATTTAATTTCTCAGTAACTGCACCAAAAATTTAATAACAGTTATAGATTCAATAAAGATGTAGATATAAAATATTCAATAATAGTAAAGTCACACTTATCAACGCAAGTATATGTATCGCTCAAGTAATATAAGGCTCTAATGGAGTCCTAGATATCAATCCCACATTGAGTAATATTAGAAGCTACGAACTAAGATTTTAGAAAAGCAATACTCAATCGCAACAATGAAATTCAAATTGTTTATCTGTCACTAATAGGCAATTGAAATAAATATGTAATTTTAATAACTCTTAAATAACGAATTATACTAATAAATGTTTTAATGTGATATTCAATATATAAGAAAGCACTATTCTCTTTGTCAAGAAATTATAGTGAATGGATAAAGTGAATCAGTTCAAATTGTATTGTGCCAAATATGAGCATACATATTCTTTACCCATTGGTCCAGGCATAAAGAACATTGACTAATCCTACGCTTGTTTACTGAATCTGCGGCTAGGTTGGGAGGATACCAGCTCTCACTTCGGAGCTCCCACGTTCTCCTCGCCTGAAGGCTAACATCTACACTTCAGCATCCAAACGATAGGACCGAATTGGGGATTTTAGTCTGTACTCTAAAATTTCCAATTCTACGCCCGATAATTTTATTTCCCTATTTATTTGCACTCAACTTCCAAGGGCTTTGACCTCACTGAATCTTGGATGTAACATTTACTTTAGTTGTAAAACTCAACATATTTTAACAAATCAATTGGCCAGATTGAAAGTAAATTAAGATCAAAGTGAAAAGATCATCACAATTTCTTTAACATTTTCGTGGCTCAATCAATTCAAATCACCATTTCACAAATCTCAAGACAAGGAGAAAGACAGAGAAAACTACTCAGATCTCATGTGGAAAACACCACAAAACTCGGAATTCATATACAAAAGCACAGCCATACAAACTACAACAAGTAAATAACACTTATCTCTAATTTCTCTCCAAGCAAACTCCTCGAAGTTCCTCTGAATCTCTTCATTTCTTTATAGCACACAAAATTCTTCTTCGAAGTGGTAAGGAGGAAGAAATCTCTCATTTTCCCTCCACTCTTCCAATCTCTCGAAGAATTCCTCATAATTAGACTCTCTAGCAAGCTCTCCACACACTAATGGAACCTATCTAACCTCCAGGACTCTTCTATTTTCATCCAAAACCTTCTCTTTAAAGATGTGGATGATTTTTCCCAAGAGTTGTTTATGCACCCCTCCAAAATCTGGCCTTATCCATTGTACAAGCATAACTGTCAATCCCGCCGTCGGCGGCCTCGATAGCGCCGTCGGCGGCCTCGATAGTGCCGTCGGCGGCCTTCTGGAGATTTTGTCCTGTAGCCTCGGAAAAATCTCACCGTCCCTAGTGCAATTCTCCACATTTTGGTCCTTTTTCTCCAAATTCACTCCTTTTTGCATCTTTTTGCTCTGTTGACCTTAATTCATCATTCCTGCAACAAAACATCAAAAATATCTTTTTTTAAAGTGCAATATCATTAAAAACAGTATAAAAGAGGTATGAAAATCTCAACATATTTTACTTTGGTCAGATAGCTCCAAAAGAATTTCAAGAATTGAAATATTAATTGCAAGAGTTGATATATAAAGGTTTCATTAGGCCCTACAATTTACCTTAGATTGCTCCATTATTGTTTGCAAATAAGAAAGATAGATATATGCAGTTATACATAGATTATAGAGAGCTAAATAAGGTCACAATCAAGAATAAATATCCACTGTCAAGGTTCAATGATCTATTTAATTAGTTAGAAGGTGCTATTATATTTTTTGGGTTTGATCAAATATCGGGATATCATTAAGTTAGAGTCAAGGAAACATATATAATTAAGACAACCTTTTAGAACACACATAGTTATCATCAATTCTTAATTATATTTTTTGGCTTATCAATGCTTTTGTTTCATTCATAGACTTGATGAATAAACCTATTAAGCCATATGTGGATTAATTTATCATTATCTTTATTAATGATATTTTGATATTTTCAAGAACCGATGATGACCATGTTAAGCATCTAAAAATACTATTAAAGCTACCGAGGCAGAATAAACTATATTCAAAGTTGTCAAAATGTGAATTTTCGCCGCAAAGTATTACATTCTTGAGGCATATTATTAGTGAATAAGGTATATCAATGGACCCTCATAAGGTGAAAAAAATTGTGGAATGACATAATCCAAAGAATCTTATGAAGGTACATAATTTTCTTGGTTTGGCCAAATACTAAATGCGGTTCATTAAATAATTTTCACACATAACTATGTCATTGTCTAAGTTGACAAGGAAAGATATTCAATTTGAGTGGAATGCAGAATATGAGCACATTTTTAAGAATTAAAGAAACATTTGACTACTGATCTAATGTTAACTATTCCATAAAGCACATAAGAATTCCAAATTTACATCGGTGTATCATTGCGAGGCTTGGACTGTATTTTAATTCAAAATAAGAAGGTGACAGCCTATGCATCTAGTCTATTGAAGCCACATTATATAAATTATCCGAAGCATGATTCAAAGTTAGCTGACATAATGTTTGCTCTTAAGAATTGAGTTTGAAGTACACTTTTACACAAAAAGGGCTTAATCTTAGGCACATACTCAGCTAGAGTTGATAAAAACCCATGATCTTAATATACAATATTGTCTTATAAAGTAAATGTAGGTGTTGATGATATGAGCTATAAGTTCACATGTAGTGCAATCTGAATTATTACTTAAGAAGCTAAAATTGATTAAAGAAATTGATGTTTAAATGCAGCTTTGAGAGTTAACAATGAATATCTTAAACTCTTAAAAAAATTCTATAAAAGAGCTGTTAGATAAGACTGTTAATGAAAATGGCATTTTTAGAAATAAGTTACAGTTATGGGCACATGCTGATTCTGAATTGAAACAAAAACTTCTACATGAAGCACATTATTTAGGTTATACAATTCATGCAGCAATAATAAAAATACATAAGAATTTGAAATTGATATTCTGGTGACAAATTTTGATGAAAGATGTTGTTGAATTTGTGTCTAAATCTCAAGAGATTGTAAATGCTAAATATCAGAAACCTAGTAGATTACTATAATCATTGTTTATACCTAAAGAAAGATGTTGCCATGAATCCATTAGCTCAACCTTAATTGTAATAGATGCACTTTGTACATAATTAACCATAATAAAATAATTATTTTTCAAACACACATAATCATGGGTAACAATATTGCCTAAAATTTTAATGGATGTAATAAGATGTGATAAAAAAACTGGGTGGCTTTCTGACTTAGTTTTATCGAAATGATGGACGTAGCAGTGTCAACTATAAATGGGCGAGATTTTCCCGAGACTACAGGACAAAAATCTCTAGAAGCCCGCCGACGGTGCCATCGAGGCCGCCGACGGCGAGATCGACGGTTATGCCTTCTCAAGCTTTGGATGAGGCCAAATTTTGAAGGGATGCTTAGGCAACTGTTAGGAAAGCTCATCTACAACTTTAAAAGAATATTTTGGCCAAAAATAGAGAAGAAGATAAGGAGTCTAAGGAATCAAAAGAGTAAAAAGAAGTATAGAGAGTATATAATTTCCATTATAGTGTAACAATGGTGAGGAATTCTTCGAGAGATTGTAAGAGTGGAGGGAAAGTGAGAGATTTCTTCCTCTTTGCTACTTCGAAGAGGAAGTCTGTGTGTTGTAAAGAAAGAAAAAGATTCAGAGGAACTTCGAGGAGTGTTCTTGGTGAGAAATTAGAGATAAGTTATTTACTTGTTATAATTTGAATGACTTTGATTTTATATATGAATTCTGAGTTTTGTTGTATTTTCCCCATGAGTTCTGAGTAGTTTTCTCTGTCTTTCTCCTTGTCTTGAGATTTGTGAAATTATGAAGCCATGAAAATGTTTAAGAAATTGTGATGATCTTTTCACTTAGATCTGAATTTACTTTCAATTTGGATTGAAGCACAAGCCCTTGGAAGTTGGATGCAAATAAATAGGGAAATATTATTATCGGGTGAACGATTGGAGATTTTAGAGTGACAGACTAAAATCCCCAATTTGGTCCTATCGTTTGGGTGCTGATGTGTAGATGTTAGCCCTCAGGTGAGGGGAACGTGGGAGCTCCGAAGTGAGAGCCGGTATCCTCCCAGCCTAGCCGCAGAATCAATAACCAAGCATAGGATTAATCAATGTTCTTTATGCCTGGACCAAAGGGTAAAGAATGGGTATGCTCCTATTTGGCACAATATAAATTGAACTAATTCATTTTATCTATTCACTATAATTTCTTGACAAGGAGAAGGATGCTTTCTTATATATTGAATATCACAATTAAAACCTACTTTATATCATTAGTTATTTATTAGTTATTAAAATTATCTATTTATTTCAATTGCCTATTAATGACAGATAAACAAATTGAACGTCGTTGTTGTGATTAAAGTCTTGCTTTTCTAAAGTCTTAGTCTGTAATTCTAAACCACTCCCTGTGGGATCGATATCTAGGAGTCCATTAGAGCCCTATATTACTTGAGCGATACGTATACTTGCGTTGACAAATTTGACTTTAATATTATTGAATATTATAATTATACATCTTAATCAAATCAGACACATCTATAAAGTCGCGATCAAGTCTTTGGACATCGTTGCTGGAAATTAAATCTTCTAGTAGTGCCATCAAATTCTTGTATTTGTCGATTAGAAAAAAGTTGGTCAAGTTTTTGGCACCGTTGCCGGGGAGTGGTTGAGTGAGTGAGTAAAATCACGATCAGAGTAACGGAAAAATTAGGATTATTAGAAAATTTTTACTTAAATTGCAACTTATTTTTATATTTATATTTTAATTATATTACTGAGTACTGATTTCAAATTGTATGCGTAAATTTGGACCTGAAAATCTTATACCCTACAATTCAGAATAAGAACGCACTGTTAGAAGAACTAGAAAATTAAGAAGAGAACCTAGAAATTCTGATACAATGGAAAACAACCTGAACAATCAAGGAATAGAGAATGAGCACCAACCCAGACCCTTAAGAGATTATGCAAATGCTACAGCAGATGAGATTTACTTATCTATCTAAAATCATGATGTAGCTGCTAATTCATTTGAGCTTAAACCTAATATTATCCAAATGGTACAAAACAATCAATTTGGAGGTACACCAAATGAAGATCCTAATTTACACCTCGCTAGTTTTTTATAACTATGTGCTACTTCTAAATATGACAGAGTCTCAAACGATGATGTTAGATTTAGACTTTTTCCTTTTGCACTGAAGGATAAGGCTAAGATGTGGTTAAATTCGTTAGCATCTGGATCTATTAGAACTTGGGGAGAACTTTCACAGAAATTTCTATCCAAATATTTCCCTCCATCCAAAATTGCTAAAATAAGAAATGACATAACATCGTCCTCTGAGATTGATGGAGACTCAATATATGAAGCTTGGGAGAGATTTAAAGATCTTCTTAGGAAGTGTCCTCATCATTCGTTACCAGATTGGTTAATAATTCAAAATTTTTATAATGGATTAGTGGGATCTCTTAGATCGATTATAGATGTTGCGGCTGGTGGTTCTCTAATGTCAAAACCTTTTGATGAGGCTTATTCATTATTAGAAGAGATGGCTACCAACAATTTTTAATGGCCCTCTGAGCGGGTAAATCCCAAAAGAGTAGCTAGTATCCATGATTCGGATGCAATATCTACATTATCTTTGCAGATTGCTGCAATATCAAAGAAATTAGATCATTATGGGATGAATTATTCTTCAACACCTCCTATGATGGAAGAAAATTCATCTGGGCAATTTGTGGATGTTCAACCTTCATATGAGACCTTAAATGCTATTAATAGACCCAACAACCCATATTCAAACTATTATAACCTATGTTGGAAGAATTATCCAAATTTTAATTGGAATAACAATTCTTCTACAAATCAACAATGGCAAAAAACTCAGTGAACACATTAGGAAATTCATCCAACCAGGGAAATGTTAACTATAGACCTTCTTATCCTCCAGGATTTAACATTAATATTTAAATTAAGAAGAACAAGGTATCAAAGGAAGAGCTGATATTAAACATGGGTCAACAATTACAGAATCAAGGAAATTAATTACAACTTCAAGGAAATCAATTACAACATCAAGGAACTGCTATTAAGAATATTGAAAACCAATTAGGGCATATCGCTACTGCGCTTAGTAACCGAACATTAGGAACTTTTCCAAGTACTGTGGAACCAAATCCTAAAGATCAAGGAAAAGAATAAATCAAGGCGATTCAATTACAAAGTGGAAAAAAATTAGAGACAAGAGTGCAAAAAGAAATATAAGCTGAAAAAGAGAAAGTGGATACTGAAAAAGAAAAGGAACATGAGTACCCCGATTTAGAGTATCCATTTACACCAATGAAAATTACTGTGGAGAAACCTCCACCACCGTTTCCTCAAGGCTTGAAGCAACACAAACAGAATAAACAATTTTCCAAATTTTTACAAATTCTTAAGAAGTTAACGGTGAACATTCCCTTCATAGAAGCCTTAGAGCAGATGTCTAATTATGTGAAATTTATGAAAGATATTCTAGACAAGAAAAGAAAGTTCACAGACAATGAAACTGTTGCACTTAGCCAAGAGTGCAGTGCAATTATTCAGAAAAAGCTTCTTGAAAAATTAAAAGATCCTGGTAGCTTCACTATATCATGTGCTATCGGTGAAAAATTTTATGGAAGAGCTTTATGTGACTTGAGAGCCAGCATTAATCTTATGTCTCTATCAATTTTCAAAAGATTAGGATTAGGAGAAGTCTCACCTACTTCTGTAACTCTACAGTTAGTAGATCGTTCAGTTACATATCCTAAGGGAGTTGTAGCAGATGTGTTAGTAAAAGTGGACAAATTTACCTTTCCTATGGATTTCATTGTTTTAGATATGGAGGAAGATAAAGAAATACCTATAATTTTAGAGAGACCATTTTTAGCTATTGGAAAAGCTATGATAGATGTTCAAAAAGGAGAATTAACTATGAGGGTAAATGATCAAGAAGTGACTTTTAACATTGTGAAATTTAGGAAATACCCTGCTGTTGAAAGAGATAATGAGTGTTTTGGCATGGAAATTATTGAACATCTACTGAACGAATATTTTAAAGAACATTTTGAAGATAAAAAGTATTTTGAAAAAGAAGAGCATTTTGAAGAACAAATTGAAGAGAATGATGAAATTATTCTGGATAAATTAGAAAATGAAGAATTAGATTATGTTCAAGAAAGATTTGTGGATATTACAGAAAATGTTGATAAGAATCTATTTCCATCAATTATAAAATCACCTGAACTTGAGTTGAAAACATTACCTAACCATTTGAAGTATGTTTTTCTGGGAGACTCATCTACATTACCTGTTATTATATCTTCAGAATTAAATGAACTGCAAGAGTAAAGACTGTTAGACACATTAAAAAGATATAAGAAAGCTTTTGGTTGGACCTTAGTTGATATTAAGTGAATCAGTCCTTCAATCTGTGTGCACATAATTATATAAGAGGAACAATATAAACCAAGAGTTGATCCATAAAGGAGATTGAATCCGATAATGAAAGAGGTAGTAAAAAAAGAATGGTTAGACACTGGAATTATATATCCTATTTCAGATAGTGCATGGGTAAGTCCAATTCATTGTGTTCCTAAAAAAGGAGGAGTGACTGTTGAAACAAAAGAAAATAATGGATTATGACCTATTAGACAAGTTACTGGGTGGCATATTTGCATTGATTATAAAAAATTAAACACTGCCACCAGGAAAGATCACTTCCCTTTACCCTTTTTAGATCAGATAGTGGATAGACTTGCTGGGCACACATATTTTTGATTTTTAGATGGATATACTGGTTACCATCAAATTTCTATTGCTCCTGACGATCAAGAAAAGACAACATTTACTAGTCCTTTTGGAACTTTTGCTTTTAGAAGAATGCCTTTCGGATTAGGTAATGCACCTGCAACATTCCAGAGATGTATGATGTCCATATTTAGTAAGTTAATTGATGATGGATTGGAAGTATTTATAGATGAATTCTCTGTATTTGAAACATCATTTGATGCATGCTTAAATTACCTTGAAAAACTTTTGGAGTTATGCGAAAGAACTAATTCAGTTCTAAATTGTGAGAAATGTCAATTTATGGTTGCATGAGGAATTGTGTTAGGACAAAAAATTTCGGAAGATGGTATGGAAGCAGACCCTGCAAAAATTCAAGTCATATCTAAACTAACACCTCCTACTAATGTAAGAGAGGTTAGGAGTTTTCTTGGACATGTTGGTTTTTACAGGTGTTTTATTAAAGATGTCTCAAAAGTTACTAAACCTCTATGCCAATTAAACCTCTATGCCAACTAAACCTCTGTAATGCACCTGCAACATTCCAGAGATGTATGATGTCCATATTTAGTAAGTTAATTGATGATGGATTGGAAGTATTTATGGATGATTTCTCTGTATTTGGAACAACATTTGATGCATGCTTAAATTACCTTGAAAAATTTTTGGAGTTATTGGAAAGAACTAATTTAGTTCTAAATTGGGAGAAATGTCAATTTATGATTGCAGGAGCAATTATGTTAGGGCATAAAATTTTGGAAGATGGTATGGAAGCAGACCCTGCAAAATTCAAGTCATATCTAAACTAACACCTCCTACTAATGTAAGAGAGATTAGGAGTTTTCTTGGACATGTTGGTTTTTATAGGCGTTTTATTAAAGATTTCTCAAAAGTTACTAAACCTCTATGCCAAATTTTAGAAAAGGACAAAGAATTTTAATCTACTGAAAGCTGTTTAAATGCCTTTGAGTTATTAAAAGAAAAATTAATTACAGCCCCTATTATAGTTTCATATAACTGGGAGAAACCAATTGAATTGATGTGTGATGCTAGTGATTATGCTATTGGAGTTGTTCTTGGACAAATGTACGAAAAGATTTTTAAAGTGATATACTACGCTAATAAAACTCTTAATGATGCACAAATTAACTATACTGTTACTACAAAAGAGTTACTAACAATTGTATATGCTTTAGATAAATTTAGATCTAATTTAATTGGAGCTAAATGTGTTGTGCATATCAATCACTCTACTATTAAATATCAGTTGCAAAAGAAGGATGCTAAACCAATGTTGATTAGATGAATACTATTGATGCAAGAATTTGATCTTGTGGTTATTGATAGAAATGGAACTGATAATCAAATTGCTGATCATTTATCAAGATTAGAAAACCATGAATTATCTAACACCGACAATGAAATTACAGATAGTTTCCATGATGAACAACTTTATAATATTAATGAGTGGAAAATACCATTGTATGATGATATTGTTAACTATATTGTAAGTGATATTTTACCACCTATGCCGACATTGCAACAA
>NEWO01000863.1:202770-214117 GCA_003013225.1 Phalaenopsis aphrodite
ACATACTCAGCTAGAGTTGATAAAAACCCATGATCTTAATATACAATATTGTCTTATAAAGTAAATGTAGTTGTTGATGATATGAGCTATAAGTTCACATGTAGTGCAATCTGAATTATTACTTAAGAAGCTAAAATTGATTAAAGAAATTGATGTCTAAAGGCAGCTTTGAGAGTTAACAATGAATATCTTAAACTCCTAAAAAAATTCTATAAAAGAGTTGTTAGATAAGACTGTTAATGAAAACAGTGTTTTTAGAAATACGTTACAGTTATGGGCACATGCTGATTCTGAATTGAAACAAAAACTTCTACATGAAGCACATTATTTAGGTTATACAATTCATCCAGCAATAATAAAATACATAAGAATTTGAAATTGATATTCTGGTAACAAATTTTGATGAAAGATGTTGTTGAATTTGTGTCTAAATCTCAAGAGATTGTAAATGCTAAATATTAGAAACCTAGTGGATTACTATAATCATTGTTTATACCTAAAGAAAGATGTTGCCATGCAAACAATCCATTAGCTCAACCTTAGTTGTAATAGATGCACTTTGTACATAATTAACCATAATAAAATATTTTTTTTTCAAACACACATAATCATGGGTAACAATATTGCCTAAAATTTTAATGGATGTAATACGATGTGATATAAAAATTGGGTGGCTTTCCAACTTAGTTTTATCTAAATGATGGATGTAGCAGTGTCAACTATAAACCACATCAAAAAAATGGAAGGTCACACTATAAGATTCTCTTGTGTAACAAACTTTAACCACTATACATGGACAAATACAACTTTGTAGAAGTAGGGTAACTCAAATCAATAATAGAAGATTACTATTAAAAATATTAAAGTTTAGATATGTCAACTATCATTGCAATCTATAACTAGACCGTTAGGGCCATTATTAAGTTGTACGTAGAGAAATGAATGCCAAGGAGCACATGAAGATGGTCACTTTAAGAATTCCTTGGGGGTTGACTGAGCTAGTAAGCATAGAGAAGACTGATATTGAGTAGGTTGAGATACTAATACAAATAAGATTAATAAGGTGATATGAAAAAAAAACAAAATTTTACCCTTAAAGATTTTAAAAATAGAGCCCGGGAAACTAATACAAAAAGATTTTGATGTTCTTAAAAAGCTATAAATTAACATATTATTTACAAATGTATTAGGGCATATGCCCAACAATCTAAAGTTCATTAAAAATACATCTAAAAGAAGAAATTAGAGGGGTAAAAGAATATTGCACTCATTAAAGTTTATAGGGTTACATAGTATAAATAATTACCATTTAAACATAAGTACCAGAGAAGCTTCACTATTTATTACATCATTGTAAATATGCATTCAAAGTGTTATGAAATTTAGAGATGACAACAAAATTTTGTGCCATTATACAACTTTAAAGAGCTAAGAATTAGTGAACTCAAACCAACCACCATCTCCTTATAATTGACTTGTTGATTGATCATGAACACAATTTAAATCATCATGGACATACTTGTAAAAGGAAACAATTTTAATTAATAATGAATTTTATTATTCTAGCTATATAAGAATAGGATTAGGAGAAACCAAATCATTTTTTATTATCCTTTCTTTGTGATAAAGACTCTAACTGACACATAGAAAGGTGAAAACATTTTGAGTGTTTAGAACAAATAAATATTTTTAATATTTTTAGCACTCAACATTGTTTTCTCAGTGCCATTGACATCATAATGACAATGAATGTTCATGAAATTTTTGTCATGGAGGTCATCAATCAAAGTTATTCAGAAGAAACTTTAGCTACTTGCACTATGGGTGTCTCTTACTCTGATGACCTTGAGGTTGTGGAGGATATAAGAAACATGAAAAAAGTAGGCATGATATTTATTAATAATTCATTTTGGGACCTTGAGTAAGGGTTTTCAAGACTTACCCATTTAAATGAAAAAGTTTCCAATATTGTAGTTGAAGCAACGACCAAATCGCTAATGATATATCTTGTTTAGCTAATTTTCAACACTTACACTGATCTTCTTATCAAAACTAGATGAAGGGTGGAAGTACAATTTGTTGACTATATGAAGATATGATCAAACTACCTTAAGTGGTCAAATATTGACATCAAAGGCTTCAGTTTATTCATTTCTATGCATAAAATCTCGAATGAGGAAGATTTTGAACTTTTAATTAGGTACAAAAAAGATGAAATTATTGGTTAGACTAAGGTCTTACATTTTTTTTTTGAAATTACAATTATCTACCCAATCTCTAAAGCACTTGGTTGATCCAAGTGCATGTGACAAAAATGGGAGGAATCAAACTTACAGAAAAAAATAATAGTAGTGAAATTATTCCAACATGTCTTTATCATTTGATAGATAGTTTGCTTAAATTATAGAAAATTGACAGAGGATACATATGAGGACTATTCTTCATACCATTATTAATATGATGTTAGATATATTGGTGGCCACAACAACTAGAGCATTTTGTATGGCTACTCAGGTTATAATCAAATTTATACAACTTTTGAAGATTAAGATAAGGTTAAAGTTACTTATATGACACCATTGCACTTAAAAGGACGCCTTATGGATTATCTATTGTCCCACAAACACATTTGAGAGGTTAATGATAGCCATGTTATGTGTCATGTTGAAGAATTTTATGGAAAGTTTTATGAATGATCTTTTGTTTTCATCATATTAAAATGGTGTTAAAGAGATGAGAGGAAATCAATCTAATACTAATATAAAGAAAGGTCATCTTATGGTTGAGTAATAAATTTTATTAGGAAATAAAGTTTTTCCCCCATTGGTATCAATGATGATTAAGCAATGAAGTGAACAAGAAAATCACTCCCTTGACATCAGTGGGGAAATTTATTACTTCTTAGTGCATGCCACTTTTTATATGTGTTCATTAAGTACAAGTTAAAAGTTACCATGGTGTAATTTTCTAGCCTAAAATATACCTTTGAAGTGTGACAACAAGTGGCATCAATTCTTCATTATGTTTTATATTAGCCTTACGTTCAACACTTATCATTATTGTACATGATTTAAAATTATCACTTTATTTAATATGTAATGCAAGTATCATGTGATCTTTTCTTTTAACAAATTTAAAACATACCTAGTTTGTCAAATAAGTATTTATGGTTGTTGACCTCTTTTTTGGTTGAGGTCTAACTTTTTCCACTTTAGTAGCCTAGGGTCTAGCCATATGACTTTTATGTTGACTACTCCTTGAGGACTAGAATAGGAACCCTCACCATTAGAAATTTTGAACTCTTCTTTGCTCAACTTGAAGTTCAAGATATTGGTCTTAACCTCTAGCACTTAGTAGGTAGCGTCAGTATGAGGGAACTGAATGGGAGTCTCCCATAGGGTGGTCAGACCTTAGGACTAACCCTGAGGGGTCTGGTGATGGTTGAGGTGGATTGCACACACTAAAATTTCTTACATAGTCCAAACCCTAAAGACCCCTTGATTTGATCTCATGATTCATTTTGAAAAGCTCATATGAATGAACCTATACCCCTAGTCTTTGGCCAAGAGGATTAGAACCAGCATATTGAGCATCCAAAATGAGTCCTCACATGGCTCCTATTGGTTTGACATGGCTTCATGGCTTTCTTGCTCATTGTAGCACAAACTCACCAAATTACCAAAATATCCCTACAACCCTAACTTTTGCCAAAAATCCCAAAATTACCCAAAATACCCAAATTTGCCCAAATATCATCTCAAACCACTCACCACTACCTAAATTGGCCAAAATTCACCAAAATCACTAAATTCCCAAAATATCCCCAAAATTGCCAAAAATTACCAAAATGCCCTTCATAACCTAAAAATTCCAAAAATTTACAAAAATTCCAAAATCATCCCAAATATTCTCAATTTAAATTTTTAACCAAGACATTACTCATTTTAACCAATTTTACCCAATTTGACCAAAAGCCTCAAATTTTGCTCTTAAGTGACCAATTTCCCCAAATTAGCCCCAATCTTGGCACAATTGACCGCAATCTTGCCTAATTTAAATTTTCAATATCATAAATCCCAATAAAAAAAATCCAAGCCCAATTTAACCCAATTGAAAGCCAAATTTCACCTAAATCAAAAAGACCCAATTTTGACCATTTGACTAAATCCACCAAATTGATCTTTCAATTCAATTCAAAATCACTTGAAATTCTTACAAATCCTTCATGAAATATTCCTACATCAAATTCAACATTCAATTGATCCAAATTTTTGCCCATATTTAATCTAAATTCTTAAAGCCCAGGCCCACCACATCTAATTCCGAAAGCCCAAATCCAATGCCTACATGATAATTTCTTCTATCTTCATCATCCATTTAATCAAAATAATTCCCTAACTTATAAATTAATGATTAAATCATTCCATATTAAGAATCATGACAAACTTCAACAAAAATACCAAATAAATCCAAAATCCCTTCTCATTAAAATTAGCAAAGCCAAGGACAAGCCATGAAGCCACTCCCAAGCCATAGGTGAGCCATGAGAGCCTTGCCACCTCATCAAGCTATCAATGGAAAGAGGCCAAGCCACTTTCAAGCATCCATAAAAAGGTTTTAACACTTTTAATGATGCACTTAAGCCCATGCTTAGTCAAAATTCCTTTGATGGGGACCTCTCCACACAACTTCAACTGAGCCACCTGATTCTTCTCAGCACCCAAACCTTCCTGGGTGGGTGAACCTATCCCCAAACCATGTCTTGACCCAAATTGACCCAAAATATTCCTTCCCCCATTCTTCTTTAATCCAACAACTTTACACATGACCAACCCCAATTGACTTCGCAAAATTAAGCCCTGACCTCCCTAAGTCAGATGGCGACTCCTTCCTGGCCGGCCGATCACCTTGGCTGCCTGAAAAGCCAAGCTGAAATGCTCCACCTAAGCTAAAACTCAAAATTAAACCCAACCAAGCTGACTCATTCCAATTTTATTATTGCACATTTTTGTCTTCCTCATAAGCAACTTAGGGCACCCACCAATTGCCCCTGATGACCTTTCCTTCCCCCTCTATTTAAACCCACCCTCCATGGCCAAGAGGAGAGAGCTTGAAATTCCTTAGGGAAACTCTACCAATTTGCTTCCATAGCTTTTTCAAGACCACTTGAGTTCAACCCAACCATCCTCAAGCCCTCGAGCCCACTGTTCGAGATCAATTTCAGAGCTCAAAACTAATGCCGAAATAGGACACCCCCCAAAAATCCACCAAAATAGAATTAATTAAACCCACACCATCCACATAGTGAGAGAAGAAGATCCCCCATGAAAGCCCCATCACCAGAGCACCCTAAGGTGTACTTTGATCTAACCCCTAAATCGGCCTTGGTCGATTTCATACCTAGGCATTTTACCATAGCTTGAGGCTTCATCTAGGAGCTCATTGGACACAAGGCAAGCTTTTGGAAGCACCCAATCAAGGCCACACCTTTTGGACAAAGTCAAGAAGAGTTCATAGAAACAAACCACACTTAATTTGACTAAGAATCGAGAGAGATATTAAGGTTTTAAGTTGCACGGCTTGCGGGTTTAGTTGATTGGGGACGATGACGGAGGACCATTTGATAGAGTGTATTGAATGGAGGGCTTTGATTGCATCGAACAGATGGATGGTTCAAAAAGCGGGCTGACTCAGCTAACGACGCTCAATCCCGTGACGATACACGTCTGTTCTACGTGTACGAGGATCCAGTCAGCGCCGCGTCACTTAAGTAGAAAAATTGGCTTTTATTTGAAATATTTAATTACCAGAACTTCAAAAATTCATATCTTGGTGTAGAAAAATCATAAAAATAAAATAAAAATACCTTTTTGCTCAGTGAATAGAGAAGAATGATGTGGAAAAATTTTCATGTCATTTGATGCATGCATAATTTTTAATTAATTAAATGGTGTTTTTCTTATTTTTATTCTCCATATCCATAGATATTCCAAATTGACTTGATTTTTGGGGCTTTCATTCTATCTATTATGAGGAGGCTTTCCTGATTTTTCCATGGTCAGGGCGCATCTCTAACTAGATTTATCTAATTTTAAAGTTAATGGTCTCCGTTTTGATAAAATAATTATAGAAATTAAAATACTCATCAAGAAAATACAAAATTTCTTTTAGTAAGTTCACTGTGGTCAGAGGACCCAAGGAAAATATAAACTTGGTTTGATTTATTAAAAATAATCCTAATTGTCACCAACCCTAAAAATGAAACAAAATTAATTTAGAGTTATTATAAATGTAAATGACATAAAAATTATTCTCCACTATGATTTAATGTCAAAGGAGCTCCCTATAAAAATTTCAAGTCAATTGGAGTCAATTTGATCATTCAAATGAATTAATCAAGTGAAATCACACTTTTGGCATTAAAATAATTATAATAATTAAAACAATATTTTAAAAATCACCAAATTGGTTTTGGGAGCTCCTTATGAACAGAAGAACTTAATAAAATAAAATTGGGATTAAAATAAATACTTCATTTATGAGCTATTTTTATGCATTTAAATAATTAAAAATTAATTAAAAAATCATAAATAATTGAAAATTTGTAAAAATACACTAAAATTTCACATTTTATTTGTTGATCATTTAGAACCAATTAATATATATTTTTTTATTTTCTAAGTCAAGATATTAACTTCTAAAGGCTTAAAAATGAGTTTTCTTTAAATTTTTACTAAAATAATTCTAATAATTAAAATATAAATAAAAAAAGTATGAAATTTGTTTCTTTAGGTTCCCTAGATTCAGAGAGATTTAATAAAAATATAAACTTAATTTTCTACCTAAATAATATTTTATATTTAATTAATGCTCAAAATAAACAAATAATTCTAATAATAAAATTAAACCTCTAAAAAACATAAAAATTGGTTCAAGTGGTCTTCTAACATAGGTAAATCTCCAATAATTTTCTTAAGGACAGAGGTCTTGGTTTGATTGAGTTATTAAATTTTGATTGAAAAATCTCTATTTTCATATTAGAAATAATTAAAAAATTAAATAAATTCAGAAAAATCAAAACCTCTCCTCTCATATTTTAATTAACCCATGAGTAGGGTAAAATTTTCAAGTCATTTGAGTTTAATTTAATGAATTATAGAATATTAGGGCCTTAGGGGCAAAAAGGTAATTTTGGAATTTAAGGCTTAATTAATATTTAGGCTTAACCAAAGGGCTAAATGGGCAAAAAAAAATGTTCTTAATTGATATGTTTTGATGATTGGAATATGAAAGGGATACATGGTAGTAACCAACCTCACTTTGGCTTTGTAAAGGATAAATTTGTAATTTTCTTAAAATTGATGAAACTTGGAAGAATATTTAAATGAAAAAAAAATATTAAGGTGAGGGATTTAATTTTTGGAAGATCATAACTCACTGATTTTAATCCCCAATTAATGGTTTTGAAATAACTTATAATTCATGATAAGGATTAAAGGTATAAACATTTAAATCTTTTTCTTAAATTACAAATCTACCAATTAAGCTTTTAAGGGCTTAGTAGTGAACTAGGCTTAATCAAAATTTTGTCTAATGAGATTTAGAAAATAATCTATAACTAATTTAAAACCTTTTAAAACACTACAAGCCCATCTTTAAAATCAAAGTGCTAAGTTTCTTAATTAGACCAAGCTGTCTCTAAGAGTCTTTACTTATATAATTTATAAATAAAATAATAAGTGATAATTACCCCATCCTTAGGGTTGGCTAGAACATCAGTTCATTGAGCATAAGGGTATGATAAGGATGAGTTATTAAGCAACATAATGAGTTTGAATAAACTCGGGACTTTTCAAGGGATTGTGAGATGCCTGGGGCCTGGTCCCTAGACTATTCTCATATTCTTTTGGATATCTTTAAGTATGATTGAACTCATTATGCCTTACTTAAGAAATCATTTATATATTTAAATGAATATGACCATTAAGATATGACATAGGATCCGGTATACATACCTTAAACTTGCACTTCCTACTTTTTCTACAAGATTGTTTTAATTCCTGCAAAATTATATATGCATATGCCTTGCAAGTACTGAACTTTCAGGTGGAGGAACGAGAAGACTTGACATGTAAACTTTTATAATTTACAACACATTATTTTTCTGCACTTTCTTTACTGTACTCTTCCTGCTCATGAACTTGCATGTTAAAAAACGATGTCACCATGCATGTCAAAATTAAAACTTTTAGGATAACCATAAAATTAAAACCAAAATAAAAATTTAAAAATCAAACAAGATAAAATTCACCACCACAACATTCAAAATGCAAGACAACTCAAAATTTATTCACAAACATCACAAAATCAAAACTACAACTAAATTAAAACGTCTCTATCGGATGATCGGAAATCCCTTGAAGGAGGTAACTTACGGTTGCTAACGAGACTTTCCACGACCTAAATGAAAGTATGGAGCTCATTAAGTTGAGTTTAATAAATTCATTTGGACTAAGTGAATCCAAAAGAAAATAATTGTGCTGGAACGACAGAACCATAGGATCCTAACCGGTGTCACTCTAATCAACTTTAATATCTCCATAAAATTTAAATAACCATAATCATATGAAACACTTGATTTGAAATCATAACTAGGCATATTAGAAAACTTAAAATCGCCACGACAATGAGCTTGGAGTTAGCATTGTGGGTAGCACGACCATCTTCAACAACAAAACATGCCTTCACCAGCTAAACCATTCCTTAGAATTAAAAACAACAATCCATACGAATTTGAGGTTGTTTTCTTATGCAACATAAATCCTCAACTTATCTTTAGGTCTTTGTATGGTTCTGCTATACAATATAAGCCCTAACTTATCTTAGGATTTTGGGGTTGTTGTTCGTCATGACCTAAATCCTCACATGTGTAATTATTTTACACGAATGTAAGCCCTAAATCAACAACTCCCCTACCCAACTTCTTAGCGCCAACAATGGTTCATGTAATATATAAATATTACATCAACATAATGGATGTAAAATGATGATTAATCTGATGGTTTTTGTTATTGAAATAATGTAAATTACATGCAAATTAAGATTTATGAAAAAAGGGTATAACAACTTTTATAGCATGTATTCTCTCTAAAATAAAGCCTCATGACACTGTTATCCGTACATTGGAGCCAATTATATGGGCATTTTTAGGGATCAACTATGCTCTTTTATTTTAGCATTTGTGCTTTATTTTATAAATTATTTTAGTTATCTTGAATATAATGTTTAATTTTTGTATTAAATATATAATTATCATGAGACATTGAAGCATATTTTTTTTTGGGTTGAAATTTTGTTAGAAGTTTTGAGCTTATGACCCAGGATATCCAATCGTAGGAAAACCTAGAAGGCAATGCTTATATTGTAGTGAAACAAACAACCTTAGAATGCTAACACTAAATGTAAGGTCCACAAATTAGTTAATATCTTGATCCCAGCTTATTAAAACATGCAAATAAACAACGACTTATAGTTCAATCCTACAAAGGACTGAAATAAATCCGACTCAATTAAACTTACAATCTTACCTGGATAGGACGACCAGCTAAACCCACCTAGCATCTCAAAATCAAGCAAGTTGGGTATTATGAAATGCAGGATAGGGTTAGATTCTCCTTTTTATGTATAGTTGAATTCCTGAAGATAAGAAAAATAATCTATATATATGCATATGCCCAAAAGTGATCTTTTTGTGTCTCATCGTAAATCGAGGGGTTTACTAATAGTTTTTTTCTTATTTCATTTTGTTGTTTATATGTAATATTTTTCTATGATGTGAATTGAATTTATTCATTTATTTTGTTTTAGTTATACTTTTGATTTTGAAAAATTAGATATGAGTTATTTAAGTTGGGTAGAAAATTTATTCCTTATGATCCTACCACAAACATGCTCAGAGCTAAGCAAAAACAGATTGTCAATTTCTCTAAGCATGCACAAAAAAAATTAAACACATGTATAACAAGCAATCCAAAACTGACACAAATCAAAAAATTCTAAAAGTATGTGTGTTGGGTACCTAGTACACTATCAAAGGAAAGAAACATTGGAATACAAGGTTTGAACATAAGGAAGAATAGTTAGTTGGCTAGATTTTTTGGACATCATTAGTTCATGTTCTATTACTTTGAGGTTAATCCCTTAACTTCTAGATGCTGAGGTTCATCCAAGTTTCAATTATGTTGGGATTCATCCAAATTTTTTATTTGATTCGATGTTAATCCTTGCTCAGACATCTTGTTGAGGTTCATCCTTGCTATGTCATCGAGTTGAGGTTTATCCTTGCTCCATTGCCAAGCAGAGATTCGTCCTCGCTCTGTCATCTTATTGTTTTCACTTTAAATGGTCCGTATAACCATAACCAACCAATAAAGTTTGGCTCCTAACTCTATTGCAAACTCAATAACAAAGAAAATAAAATTATACATTTACTACAATACCAGTAGAAAAATGTTAGCATACATGAAAGATAACACAAAGTACTAGTAAGCACAAAAGACTATTTGGACTTAGCGCTGTGCTACAACGCCAAACCCTCTATTTTATAGACCTTTTTTAGAGGCTTTTGTTTTATTCAACCCTTGTAAAAAAGGCATAATTTTTTTTATATTTATTATTTGGTTGTTATACCACTATGCATGACCTCCTGCAGAAAATAAGTATAAAAAACAACTAACTAGTCGTCCTAGTATCCATTCTAGCGCACAAGTCGTCTTACTATCTAAACTAGCAGGCAATCACATTAAGCACAACAAACAAAACACAAATACAACCACAATCGACCAAACCTAAATATAGAGTCAGTGATCTAACTCAATCATCTACTGCGTATGCGAGATAACTATGGTGAGTCAAAATTAGGCTTTATTTTAAGTTGTAATATGTTACTATTTTAATATTCATATTTACCCAAGGGTGATTTCATTTAGTTTTTTAATGTTTTGAGTATTTTATTGATTTCTATGATTTTTTTAACTAATTATGATATTATTTAAATGTTATATATATGCTTATGACACATACACACACACATATGCATTTAACCAATATTAAAATTTCATAAAATGCCAAAAGTTACTTAGAAAAGTAGTTAATGATCTTACAAAAACATTTATGCAAAGAAATTTGAATTTTATGTCCTTTATGATATTTTATGTCTTTTATGATATTTTATGAGTTTTTATTATTAAAATTTGATTGACTTTTAAATTTTCAAATAAAATGTATATTTTAACTTAAATATATTAAAAAAATTCATGAAATTTATTTTGAAAGTTTTTTTTGACCT
>NEWO01000863.1:214747-227314 GCA_003013225.1 Phalaenopsis aphrodite
TTTTTTCTTACAAAATTTATCTGACTGGACTAGCCAGCTCTACCTTACAACATGCATGGTCCCAGGACTTCAATCAAAGTTTGCATGACCTACGGCTAGATGGCTAGAGCAAGAGACTTGCTCCAACGTAATCTAAACCATATATTTTATTCATGTAAATGGAACGGACATGATTCTTTTTCACCTCTAGTCGAAGTTCCATAACCTCACATCTCAACGAAAATAATGTTTCGCCTTGACAAGCGCAGGGAAGACAAATCACCGACAGTCACGTCCCTCGTCGTTGACTTATATGACGACATGACAACCGATAATTGACTTTCCGGACATATGATATTGCAGTCCGACTTAGCAACCAATCATAAATCTCTTAAATCTTCCCACCAGAAAGGATCTTTTCATCACAAATGATTAAATATTGAAACATAACTAAATGGGGTTATTGAGTTACCTGTTCCGAGAAGTAAGATTTGTAGCTGATGAAACCTGGACATTTCCAAGAGCCCGGCGATCATTCCCAGCTAAATCGCCCCAAGACTTGGATGATTGTGGTACTATCCCGGTCAAAGTTACTTCGTACTCGGCTGAGATTGAACGTCTTCTGGCCTTAGTACTGATTGCGATCATGATTTTGATTTGAATGTTCAATTGGTCATTCTTAGTTTTCCTCATTGTAGCTTGGGGATTGATTGGAAGGGAATGAATTGCTCCAGCTCTGATTCATTGCAAATTGATAAAGGTGAAGACTACAGTTTAGTTGTTACGACGCAGTTTGTAGCTTCATGGTTCAATTTTAGCTGTTGGAATGTACATACTAGGGCAAAAATCGAACAGGTTTTGGTGAGGATCAAAGAACAGGTTTTAGGTAGATTTTGTGAAGTGTTTTGTGGCTGAATTCGAAGCAATTTCGAATGAATTCAAGGATTGAATTTCAGATTTCGAATGGGATTCAAGGGAAGCAGGTTTTAATGGCAAAACAATGGCTAATCTCGGTTTTAATGGTGGCAAGAAATGGAGAATGGAAGGAATGAAAGCTAAATACGTTGGAAAAAGAATTATGGAAGTTTTCCTCTCTCTAAAAGGTCATGTGGCTGTTGCAATCTCAAATACTGGGAGCCACACAGGTTTCTTTCTTCCTCTCAGTCTTGATTAAGAATTAAGTTTTTTATTTCAATTTTGGAAATATGAGGGGGTAAAGAGTGTGCGAATGGAGTGAGTGTTGACGAACTTCTGGGAAGAAATCTATGGAGGTTCACCTATCCAAAAGAAGAAACGTATGGTTGCTGCTATCTAAAATCCAAAAAGTTTCCCGAATTTTCTTTCTCCCGGTTTCTGCTTGATGAAAACTCACAAAGGATGGAATGCTAAAAGTTTCTTGAAGGTGGATTGGAAGAATTCATGAAGGTGGAAAAGAAGGTTTTAGAGAATTTACCAAAGTTGGGAGGAGAGTTTTTGAATGATTATCCACCATGCTATCAGATTGAGTCCCTGGTTCAGCTTGCGGATTTAGAATGAATCATCATTTAGAGCAAGTTTAATGTTTGTTTAACAGTGAATTATGAGCAGTTTTGAGTAAGTTTATTGAAGTTAAATAGCAAGATTTTGGACAAACAATTGAGCAGGTTTTAAAGCTGTTTTGTAGCTGATTTTGGTGCAAGTTTAGGATCGTTTCCGTGTTGATTAAAGACTGGTTGACTAGCAGATTCCGTGAAACATTTGGATTGAGTTTTTTAATGGTTTTGATCAAGATTTAAGTTGGTTTGATGGCTGGATGGAGGCTGAATTGAGGCAGCACTCAATTTGTTAGATTAGCTAGCCTAAGGATTGGATTTAGGTAGAATTAAAAGGCTGCTTAGAGAATTTCTTTGAGTATGGAGACCATACAATAGCTGAATTTTGGGCATATTTGGTGAAGGATTCAAGAGATTAAATTGTTGAATTAAATGTTGATTTCAAAGAGGTTTAAAGTTGATTAATGAAAGTTTTGAATTATATTTGAGTTGAATTTAGGTAAGAATAGAAGGTTGTTTTGGTTTTTGGTTAAAAATGGATTTGGTGTTCATTTGAAGTTGATTTAGGATTAGATTTAGTGTTGGGTTAGGTGTAGAAATGGAAGTTGTATTTGGGTTAAGTGCAAATTTTTGGTTGAATTAACTTATAATTTTAAATTGCCGTTGAAATGGATTGAAGTGTGCTAAATTTGATTATCTTAATTTTAGATTTTAGTACATGCATTTGATATTACTTAATGGTTAGATTTTTCTTTATATTGTTAAATTGAGTGTGAATGCATGTGCTTTAATTTGGTTTGATTTATGTTTGTTATGTAAGGTGGAAATGGTGCGCAAGTCATGAAATCAAGTCTCTAGGCTCAATGAGTCACCTAAAAGCATGTCACAATACCAATAAGAGTGTTGACGCCATTTTTGGCTCATTCTGTGGTCACTGCACTTTACCGAAGTTCTTTTGGGCTTTCAAGTAAATAACCTGCTAGTTGAACATAAAATTGCAAAAAAAGGACAGGTTCCATTACTTTATTGTGGTGATGCGGCCTTGCATATAATAAGACATGTATCTGAGGTAAAGCCTTCGCCATTTATGGCACCGGGGTATATGACTCAGAGCCATGATGCATATTTAACCCATTTAATGTGGCTATTGATGCTCTGTCACATTGAATGATGAGGCGCCTTGGCCATAGGCTTGGAGTTATGATGCCACACCAAAAATATTTATGGTTACCAACTGGAGGAGTTATGATATAGACCCAGTGTCGTGACACTTGTCGGACGTTGCGGTGCCTGATTATTTATAAATAGGGGCGTGGATTAGCATTTTATGTATGTCGAATCTCTCATAGAGAAGTGATATAGTGAGATTTGTATATGCAAATATTTATGAAGTTGACACCACTTAACGGCGTCAAAAACTTGATGCAGACAGATTTATAATAAAAATGCAATATAATGCTAATAACACTTTTTATAAATATAATTTATCCTTTAAAACTCTTTTTTAAATTGCCAAATCTCTCCTAAATATCAACGCAAATATACGTATCGTGCAAGTAATAAAGGGCTCTAATGGAGTACAGATCGAAAAGTAAATGAAGATCGGAGTTCAAATCATCAAAAATTATTATCATTTAAAATCATAGAAAACAAAATCTATTCTTCACAAAACCATATCTTCAAATTAGGGAGAAAGATAAAAAAAACTACTCAGAATTCATGAGAATGATACGATAAAATATGAATTTCATATATAAAAATGAGTTTACAAAAGAAAAGAAATATAAATACATTTTATCTCACAATCCTTCCCAAGCAAATTCCTAGAAGTTCTCTCTAAGATTTTTTCTCTTTACAAACACTCCCAATTCTCTCTTAGATATGTAATGAAGAAGAAATCTGTCACATTCCCTCTCTTCTTACAAACCGAGAAGAAAATCTCTTCTTCTTCTCTCTCTCTCACGCCACCCACCAAAAATTCTCTTTTTGTCCCCCCTCCCTTTAAGTTCTTCAAGTCTTCTTCTTTTATTTTGGGTTCTCTCCTTTGGAAAAGAATTCAAAATTCTATCTAAAATTCACTCCAAAAGTCAACTCTTTTGAATTCAAAAGATATGTCATTTGATCCAAGAGTCATATCCCTTCATAAAAGAACATTCCAAAGTGTCAAGATGCATTGAATCACTCTAAGGGGTGTGTAAAACAAGTGTCCCTTTAAAAATTTGCGCAAAATTCGTCTCAAACTGCCTTAATTTTAAAAAGTCGTCCCTGACGCATGATGCAATAGCTTTATGGATTTTGGCGCATGATGCGCTAGAACCCAAAATTAGTTCTTTTCGCTCCAAATTTTGTCAGTTTTGCCATTATTGCTCCAAATGTCTAAAAATGAAATACATACAACAAAAATACAAAATACCCTTCTTTAGAGTGTAATATCGCAAAAAATAAACATAAAATAGGTACTTAAAACATTATATTATTTTGGTGTATCAAAATCCCCCAAACTTAAATGTTACTTGTCATCAAGTGACATTTTTATTATATAGAAGGATATGACTTAGGATATAGATTAACTTATAACTTCTATACTTTAGTTCAATAAATAGAATAAAAAAACCCTTTAATAACTTAGATTCAAATTCTAAGTCTAGGAATACGTAGTAATCAAATTTAAGATTTCTGAATCTTTATTCATTTCAAGAAGAACTGTAATTTGTCATATTAAGGATATTTAGACATTCATATAAAAAAGAACTTCATGAAAACTTTACTATGAATGCTACTAATGATCCAATACAAGTTTAGAAAAGTTGATTCAAATGAAACCAATTTTTTATTAGACATCTCCTCAAGCTTCTCCTCTCTTATTTTTCTTTTCTTTTTTTCTTTTCTTTTTCTTTTCTTTTACGATCTTTTCAATCTTTCCTTTTCTTTTTTTTTTCTTTTTCAAGTGAGGATTACTATATCTGGATAGCCTTTAATGATTTTGAATTTCACTATCCTCTTCTTAAAGTCAAAACTCTATACCTTTCTTCACTTTATAAATTCATGTTAGTTTATGATTTTTCATAAAGTCTCATTCCATTCTTCTTACATGAAACTCTAAAATTCTTAACACTTAAGAAATACAATTTCCTTTACTTTAAATAGAAAAACATTGTCTTATCCTATCATACAAAATATCTTCAACTTTAGAATTGACTTTCATTATTAAAAACTCTTTACCTAAATTTACTATAATACTTACAAATAGAAGTATAGTCATTTAAAGTTAAATCTTAATACCCCATGCCATGTTAAATTAATTTTTTAAAAATATAGTTACTTAAAGAAAAATAAAATTTAGTTTACTCCTTTTCAAAATAAACTTTTCATTCCCCCAAACTTAAGTTTTTAAATGACTTTAAAAATATTTGTGATATAAAATTTAATAGGTGAAAGAAAATAGTAAATGCATGAAAATAAAAACTGACCTGTAGAAGATTTCTGACTATGAAACTGGGTTCTTGTATATTGTAGATACTAACTGTAAAACAATATACCGATTTTAAAGCATTAAATAAAACATAATATATTCTAGAGAACTTGCTGAGAATTAAAAACATAAATACAAAAATTGAAAAATTAAACTGACAATCTAAACTGAAAATACTAAAATGTAGAAAAAATGAAAGTCTACAATAACTATTACGGATTCAGTTCACAACACAACATAAAAAGTCTTTGACTACAACAAGTTTCAAATAAAAGTTCATCCTAATACAAACACAAAAAACAAATAGCATCAAAATAACTAAAAAAGACGCATAAAACATCAATTTACATCTCCTTCCTCTTCATCATCGGATTCTTCTTCTTCTTCTTCTTCTTCTTCTTCATGGATGGGAGCATAGGGAGTGAAACTGGGGCAAGTAGGAAAGTCCACATTAGGTTCACCCTTAAGGTGTCTTACCATGGCTTTTTCAAAGTCAATGTCATGATGAACTCTCCTCTGCTGATATTCATCACTATATGCATTCCTTGCTCCTATCTCTCCCAACTAAGTTTGAATATTTACTATATCCAGCTGTTGAATCATCAGTTGATCCATGATACCTTCAAGTGGTACAGATCTAGAAGTAGATGCCCCTGCACCAGATGTAGATGGTCTATCCCTTCTTCCACCTCTAGACTCAACAAATGATTCTACTCTCTGAATCATATGTCTTCTGATCGGATTTTGTGGCTGCAAACTTTAGCTGTAGAACTACCAGCAATACTTCGAGCATGTTGAACTATCAATGCACCCACATCTATTGCATTCATGTTCTGAATGCAATAGTTGAGTATAGCTCTATCTTTAGTAACAGCAGCCAAATGATATGTTGGCAACAGTCTGACAGAAATGAAGTGGTGTCATATTTTTGACTGAATAGTCAACATAGAAGCAGATAAGGTAACTATCTTATTATCTTAATCTTCAATTCCCCGCTTCCATCAGTTAAAAGTGCAATCACTTCCTATAGTGCTAAATCAGTCATCACAAATGCGACATATTCATAAAAAAATACACCCCTCAAACCATAAAAAGTATTGATCTGATCAGCAGTAAACTCAACTTGTTTACCTCTAACAAGGATGTAATCATCAGAAGTAAATCTCAGGTTTGCATAAATTTCAACAACCATCGAGACAATTTCTATGACAGTGAAGTAGCAGAATCTTTTCCAATTCCTGGTAAGAACCAGTCTTTTGACCTTGCCACCCAGGCTTGCAAACGCCTGCTCTTGGATCATTCTCTTGGTCTCCATCTGAGTATTATAACTATGTTTGGCTTTGAAACTAACAAATCTTCGTTCGTTAAAGTTCTCGGATGGCTTTTCTCTCTTAACTCGGGGAGCCATTTGAAAATTCTATGAAAATCCAAATATAGTCCAAATAAATTACTAAATAAAAAATATAACTCCTCAAGTAAGGTTATTTGGTAAGAAACATTTCACCATGAGTTTTCTTCAAGTATTTTTCATAAAAAAATCCAATTTTTGGATCTTCTTAAATACATGGTGAAAGTAAAAAATTTCTAAGTTAAAGTGAAGCTCTTACCAAGAAAAGATGAAATCTATAGTTTTTAGCCTTTGAATCCTTCTCTATTGTCCACAATGTGATGCCTTAGACCAAGGTATTGAGGTAGAAGATGACTCAATGAGAAAAAATGGAGTTTGTTCGTGTGATTCCACAGTTTTCTAGGCAATATAGTGTGTTCAGACCTTTGGCTCATCATGCGCCAAGGCTCTGTAAGCTAGTGCATCATGCGCTAATCTGGCGCATGATACGCCATAGCTCAAATTTTCTAGATTTCGGTTGTTGTGGAAATATGCTCCGTACCGCTTTATGTCAACCTCTATTTGAATCAAATAAACCTTTATAAGCATACATAAATATCACACTAACATCAAAATTTCACAAACAACACAAAACTCACATTTATATATATAATTTGCGTTATTACAAAGTAATATTTTCAAGACAACAAACATCAAATTCAGTGTTTTAAAGCAAACCAACATCCTAACATTGAAATCTAAACATCAAAATTCAAAACATAAACATAGATAGCATTCATTAGAAAGGAAATGCAATCCAACAAAACAAACTAAAACAAACAGTACTACACAAAACATTCCATGCATAAATTAAGTTCAAACATCATCTTCACTATTGACATCCTGGATATCTCCCATCGATTGGTAGTGCACATACAGATTGTAGAAGGGTCAAAATGGAAATTCATTAGTTGAATTTTCCTCCACAATCTAAGCATATTTCTTGAACATACATACCAATCCATCTTCAATACGCCCTTTATGTTCAAAATGTTCCTTCAGTCTCCAATCTAGGTGATCCAGCATTTCATTAATATTCTCAATGTGCATGAGATTTTGCACATCTTTTTCTATCTTCTTGATCCTCTTTGAAAGTACACTGGAGTTGTAATAGGGTTGAATAGGTGATGAATTCTGAGTTCCTTGATCCATCAGTACATTATTATCATTTTCATCCCCCATTTCAATACAGTTGTAGTAGACTTCTAGATCCATCAGCTTCCAAGGAAGTAACACTTTTTCACAACTTTCATAAGGTACTTGTGATTGACTACATAGTAGGAAAATAGTGGATGGATGTCCCAGTCCAGTTGCAGATCCATTCACAATCAAACCGAAAACTGATTTCATAATAATAGCTCCAACATCAATAGGTTTTCCGGTTTGAATACAGTAATTTAGAACAACACTCTCCTTAGTGACCTTACTAATTTTCATAGTGGGCAGCAATTTCAATGCAATAAATAAATGCCAAACTTTTGATATTGGATTTAAAAATGATGAAGGAAAACTTATATTTCAATCATCTCTGGTCTCACAATTAACATCTTCATTCGTAAGGTAATGGTAGAGTTCCTTCATATTCTCTCTGGTAAGGGTAAAGTTTGCATAATGGCAGATAGACACATTTTCAATCATAAACATCATGTTTATTGCTGAAGGAGTGAATTGCACAAACCTACCTCGCACGTAAATCATTCCTTGGTTAATCCCATGAAGATTTGCATAAATTTCTTTTACTATGGGAACAAAAACAATAACAATAGTGTGCAAAGCACTTCTCAACGCCTCTGCGCAATAATCTCTTCTACTCGAGCATTCGACGTGTTGAATCCTTGATTCACAAATCCCCTTTCTTTGATAAGTCTCTTCTTCACCAGAACTCGATCATGTAATTTCTATGGATCGAAACTGGCGAACTTTCTCCTGTTGAAAATTCCAAATCTAGCGGAGTTTCTAGAGTGGGAAGCCATAGATATTGAAAATGGACTCTTTTCTCGTTTTCACTCCTAAAATATGGTTTGGAGTTTGTTTTTAGGAGTTATATGGAGAAGAAAACGCCAAAAACTGTCATTTGACACATTTTAAACATTTTCGGACCTGCGACGCATCATGCGCCAGCACTCTGAAAAGTGGCGCATCATGCGCCAGTTCTAGAATTTTTGTCGTTTCGATTTCGATTCAATAAATTCTCAATTTTTCCATAAAATAAGGAAAATAAAGATGTTTCTAAATATTTTATTAAATAAATAGACTACATAAAGATATAAACATAAATATACGTGAAATATCTCAAATAAAACAAACTAAAAAATAAGATAAACAACGATAAATATGGGTCGCCTCCTGAAACACCTAAAATATATAGTATAATCAGACGCATTTTTATACCTATTTTTGAGATATTGTACTTTAATGGAAGGTATTTTTGTGTTTTTCTTACAGATATAAATAAAAATGAAAAAAATGCTTAAAGGAGTGAAAAAGGATCAAATTTGGAGCAAAAAGGTAAAAAATTGTGCAAAAGAGTTTTGGCGCCTAAGCGCCAGATCCAGCGCTTAATCATCGGTTAAATAGAGAAGGTCATGCCTAAGCCCCGAGACCATGCGCTTAAGCGCCATTGACAGTTACTAGACGAGTAAAATCAGTTTTCATAAATTTTGAAGAGGTTTTTGAGGCACCCATTGGCTTAATAGGTGGTTGTAACCACCATGGAAGAAAATTATCATGAAAGAATGCATCTCTTGGGCAAATACATCAAGTCAAGACACATTTTGAAGAGATCCCAAGGCACCTCTTGGAAAACTATAAAAAAAAGGAGAGAGGACATAGAAAAGAGTCCTGAAAATATTGGCAAGTTTTGAAAGTTCTTTTCTGGGGAGTTAGTTCGGAGAGATTTTCAGGAACCACTTTTTATTTACTTTATCCTTTTTGTTATTTTATTTTGAGTGATTGTAAAAGAGAAAAGATTTATAGGAACTTCAAGAGTTTGGTGGAGGACTTGAGATAAGTTTTTATCTTTTTTTAGACTACTTTTGGATTTAATCAAGACTTATTAGTTTGACAATGATTTCTTCTTTTAAACTAAAGTGTGATTTTATTTTCTTCATGTATTCTGAGTAGTTTTCTTTATCTTTCTTCTGAAAATGATAAGTAATTAAGTTTTGGATGGAAGTTGTGGAGATTATTAATCTTTAAAGTTAGAAAAAGTTGTGATGATTTAAATCCATGCACTTCATTTACTTCTTAATTTCGCCAACCCATATGTTAAAATTTATTGTGAGAACATGTAAGAACTGGGCTGGTATTGTCTTAGTCAACAATTGGAAGGAATCACATGGGATTGTATGAATGAAAATGTAGTTCATATGATTGAGTGCAAATAAATAGGGAAATATTCATTGATGGGTGTAGAGTTAGAGGACTTTAAAGTGACAGGTTAAAGCCCCAAACTTCGTTTATTGTTTTAGTTTCTGATACAAAATGTTAGCCCCCCAAGTGGAGGGAATTGAGTGAACTCTAGAGTGAGAGCTAGTATCTTCCCTGCCTAGCTGGTCTTCAAAACTATTCAAACTTTAAATTAGTCAATGTTCTTTATAGCATCTCTAGTAAAGGTAAAGAATATTATTACTCATATTCTGCACAACACAATTTGCATACTTCCACAATATAATTCATATACTTATTACTGATTCATGATAAGAAGAAAGATATTTTCATATTAAATATTTTTCTTCTACAAAAACTTTAGTTATCTTTATAGTTGTTACTGTTTCGTTAAAATATCAAAAATACCAAAAATATTTAAAATTTAAATTTCTACAAAAATAGTTTATAGTTTAAGTACTTATCTTTTAAAAAAATAAAAAAACTTTCTAAAAAGTGCGTATTGCATAATCTTCCCTGTGGGTTCGATATTCAGGTCTTAATAAAAAAGTCTTATATTACTTGATAACGATACGTATACTTGTATAGTATCCCAATATAAATATATATAAATTAAAAAAGTTAAATTCTTATTTTTCTTCAAAATCAAGTTTTTGGTTTTATTGCAAAATAAGGAAACATAAGTGAAAAATACCATCAAAACTATTGCTATACTGTACATAAGCATTAAGTATCCAAGGATCAAGTTTTTGGCGCCGTTGCCGGGGAAGAAAACTAAGTAAATTTCTATTTTTAGAAAGTCTTATTTAAACTTTAAATATTGTATTTTATTTTATATGTTTTACTTTATTTTATTTTATTTTATGTTAGTGTATGTGTAGTTCAGGTTCTGAAGGACTAGTGTCTTACTATTCTGAATTAGAAAGAACTATTAGAAAAAATAAAAAAACAAAGAAAAATTAAAAATCTTGAAAAATCCAAAAAAATTACAGAAATAGTAAACCAAAATAATCAAAATGCTGAAATTCATCAAGAGTTTAGACCTTTAAGAGATTATGTCAACCCTACGGTAGATGAACTTCATTGTAGTATTCAAAAACCTACTATAGTGGCTAATTCATTTGAGTTTAAACCTGTTATTATCCAAATGGTATCAAATAATCAATTTGAGGGATCACCAACTGAAGATCCAAGTTTACATCTTACCAATTTTCTAGAATTGTGTGCTACATTTAAATATGATGGCATTTCAGATGATGTCATAAGACTTAGGTTATTTCTTTTCTCGTTGAGGGATAAAGCTAAGATGTGGTTGAATTCGTTAGCACCTGAATCTATCATAACTTGGGGTGATTTAGCATAAAAATTCTTTGTTAAATATTTTCCACCATAAAAAACTGTGAAGCTTAGAAATGATATTGCATCTTTTAATCAGTTTGAAGGGGAATCTATTTATGAAGCATGAGAACGATTTAAAGAACTCTTAGAAAAGTGTCCACACCATGCTATACCAGATTGGTTAATAATTCAAACATTTTATAATGAATTAATTGGTTCCCTTAGATTTATTATCGATGTCGCTGCTCGTGGTTCATTGATGTCAAAACGATTTCATGACGATTATGCTTTAATTGAAGAGATGGCTACCAATAATTTTCAATGGCCTTATGAGAGAGTGAATCCAAAGAAAGTAGCTAATATTCATGAAACAGATGCATTTACTATATTAGCAAATCAAGTTTCTACAATTTCAAGGAAGTTAGACCAATTTGGAATGAAATTTTCTCAACTAGTTTCTATGATTGAAGAGAATTCATTAGGCCAAATGATAGATTTTCAATCATCATTAGAAACTTTGAATGCCATAAATAATAAGTAAAATAACCCATATTCCAATTTTTATAACTCAGGTTAGAGGAACAATCCCAACTTTAACTGGAATAACAATTCGGGTGGTAATAATCAGCAATGGGGGAACAACCAAGTAAACCCAATAGGAAGCTGGAACAACCAAGGGAATAATTATTGATCTACTTATCCTCCCACAACCAACAGTAATACACAATTTAAGAATAAGAAGTTGTCTATAGAAGAAGTTGTGCTACAATTGGGTAATCAGTTACAAAGTCAAGGAGCTACAATTGGAAATATTGAGAATCAACTTGGGCAAATCACAAATTCATTAAGTAATAGATCCCAAGGAGCACTTCCTAGTAATAATGAATCAAATCCAAAAGACCAGAACAAAGAGCAAGTTAAAGTCGTACAACTTACAAGCGGAAGAGAGTTGGAAGGCAGGGTTCAAAAAGAGATTAAAGTAGAGAGAGAAGAAATTTAAGAATCAAAAGAGGACGCTCCGAAAGATTCTGAAAGACCTATTTCTCCACCAAAAATTGATTTAGAAAAACCACCACCTCCATTTCCTCAAAGACTTCGACAACAAAAGTTGGATAAGCAATTTTCAAAATATCTAGAAATATTTAAGAAACTTACAATCAATATTCCATTTGTTGAATTATTAGAATAAATGCCAAGCTATGTAAACTTTGTCAAGGATATTCTCAATAGAAAAAGGAAGTTTAAAGATAATGATACTATTTCACTTAGCGAGGAGACCAGTGCTATAATTTAGATGAAACTTCGTGAAAAGCTAAAAGATCCTGGTAACTTTACAATTCCATGTGCAATAGGAGATATATTTTATGGGAAAACTTTATGTGATTTAGGTGCAAGAATTAACCTTATGCCATTATCAATATTTAAAAGATTGGGATTAGGAGAAATAACTCCTACTACTATAACTCTGCAAA
>NEWO01000864.1:3942-32466 GCA_003013225.1 Phalaenopsis aphrodite
GACTTATTAGTCTACCAAGTCAAACACACGCGGACTCACTCGGCCGCCCCACGTGTGCAATAGTTCAGACAGCTAACAAAAAAAGTAATAAGAAACATTTACTTATATACCCCCAATTGAAGTGGTGTATATGTAAATAAATAAGATTTAAGTGGTGTATATGTAAATCATCCAAATAAAAATGTATAATGGCTGGATAGCTGCGGGCAATTGAAGTTTTTAGCGATTAGAAAAAGCGCACTGGTGGAAAAAGTGAAATAATATTAAAATAAATAATAGAGTGCTCCGTAGTGGCTTGCTGTGGAGGGATGTGTCCACACAGCAATTGGTTGCAGTTAAAAATTGCCACGTCTGATGAAGATGTCCCCCCTGAAGTTTCGGTTAAATAAATGCTTTTGTGGTGGTTAATTATAAGCTAATATTCGTACGTGTGAAATACACACACATTTTTTAACAAACTTTCATTGGATAGCATGGGTTAGGGTTAGGGTTAATGGAGAAAAAATTGGTTGGATCCTCACCTACGGCCAATACCTATGATCGACTATGATTCAGGGGAGGTTATTTTTTATATGTGTCCTCAGTTCAATTGGTCGATTATATTTAAATTGAGCTCTAATAGTTCTTCATGAAGATTATTTCAACTCTAATTTAAGGAATCTGAACTATTTTGATAGTTTGATAAATTATGGGTCTAAAATGATCCCATGTAAATAATTTGAGACTATTTTGACACTTTACACTCTTTATTTATTATTGATACGACTCCAACGATTCTTCATGGTCTGACATGAATCTTGAGGCATGTCACAGATTTCGAGATGACTTTTTGAGCAAAAAATATTTAAACATCGATAAAAAGTCATCTGGAGCTCCGACTTTAGCAAACTTAAAGTCAAATTGACCGACTCGACGAGAAGAACCCAATGTTACCAAAATTAATCCAATCCCAACAAAATCAAGCCATTAAACAGTTTTTTGAAGTTATTTTGACACATTTAGAAGATCAAATGAATGTTGATTCTGACGAGTCTATAGTCAAATTAAGTGCCTTGAAAAGACAAATCCAACAAGCCCAATATTACCCAATTCTGACATCGTTAAGACACTAAAATATTAATCAAATGTCGCCCGATTGAGGGAAGTCATATGAGTCATCCAATCAAAGTGATTCATATTCTGACATTAATTGCACACATATTTCTATAAAAAGATCTCCACTCCTCTCATCATGGTGGTGGGGGGTCAAACACCACTCCTTTCGTTGTCGACCACCGCCAACTGTTATCAACAACCATGAGCCGCCATTAATAAACCCCGATTGCCGTTGACCACCGTCGACCCCTGCCGAACATTATTGACAAAGATTTTTTGTGCTAAGATGTTGTATTATTTAAAAGCTTGATCAAAGCTTCAGAAACCCTAAAACACGTCAAATTGTTTTGGTCCTATCAGATTCTTCAATCTTTGACGGAGGACTTTGGAGAAACTGGCTTTTAAATGTCGCTCTTAACTGAAGACCTGATGAACACTTCATATTTTCCACATTCTTTAACCACCATCAACGAACACCTTTAATCACCACCGGGCGCCTCCTGCTCACTGATGTTTATGAACCCCACGATGTAATGACACACCCTGAAGATGATATAATGACACCTCGAAGATTGTATAATGACATACCCGAAGACGGTCTAACAAAGCACCTGAATCACGTTGTTACTGTTTGTAATAACTTATGACAACTATCTTACTTGGAATACAGTGACCTTCTCATAACTCTTGAAGTTCTATCTCACAACTCTCTACTACGGCCTACAACCTATGTAATTCACTACAACTACAACACCAACCCTATCCACGGCCTTGGCGATCAATCGACGCTCCTATGGCTTCCCACTATGACATATGTGATCAACTTTAACATACATGACTTACAGCTCATCACTACGACTTATGTAGCCAATTACGACCTACATGGCTCAAACTTATGTAGCTCCTGAATCCAACTTCTGCAGCCTACAGAAGTTAGTAAAACTCATCAATACGACATATGTGACAAACTTCGACCTACGTGTCTCACAACCCATACAACTCCCAACTCCAGCCTATGCAGCCTATAGCTCACCCCTACGACTCATGTGACAAACTACGACCTACATGGCTCACAACTCATGCATCCACAAACTCTAGCCTTCGAGACATATAAATTGTAATACCCCTCACCAATATGACCAATATGACCAACTACAACATACGTAGCTCACACCTTACGTAGCTCCAGCTTTGGCCTTTACGCCCTGCTGATGTTATTATAACTCACCTCCATACCCTTTGCCACAAACTAGAACCCATGTAGCACACAACTCACACAGCTCCCAACTTCAGCCTCTACAACCTAAAAACAATTTAACAGCTCTGTGTTATTTCCCATGTGATCAACAACGGTCGACATGGCTCACAATGCACACAACTGCCAACTTCAGCCGCTGCGGCCTACAAAAACTATCAGAGTTCATGCAGTTCTCAACTCTTACCTCTACGACCTACGAACCTCATCACAACTCCCTATTTTGGTCCTTATGACTAATTGATGCTTCTGAAGCTACAACATACGTTCAACATGTCAAAACTATTACCAAGACTTTGAACCAAGACATCATTGACAAGCTGATGTCACAACCAATATCTATAACATTTAAGGTGGACTACCACCTTCATAGCAATTATCTACGGCCCTCAAGACCTGTTACAACTTTATTGTTGAAGTACCGTTCTACATCAACATTGCATTCCATATTCTATAATCCAACATGCTTAAGTACTTATAATTCCTTAGTGTATTAATTTTACTAGACTATACCTCGTGGTTATTTATCTTTTTAGAACTTTTCACGTAAAAAAACACAGTGTCATTTCATTATAGATGTATGTATGTTAGATAATGTACTATGCTGAAACACTAATTTATTACTTTATGTCGCCGATCTTCTAGCACACATCAATAGCATCAGCGACCCTTATTGATATGTATAATTAAGAGATTACAAAGTAGGTTGGGTCAGAAATAGTGATTATTTAATCTACATTATCAATTTTTTTCAACATAATATTGGTCTATTTAAAGATGCATAAAAAAAACAAAAATATTTATTATTTCCCTTAATACCACTTCATCGCGTAACAATTACGATTTTAAACGAAACGAATCTGCAACGGTCAGATTTTGACCGGCATTAACCCGTCACTCGGGTAAAAATAACCGGGTCTCAAATTAGCTTTGCTTTTACAAAAATAGCCCTTACCGCACAATCAAAGGCCTTCTAGAATACCCAAAGCCACGGTAAGCTATTGTAATTATCAGTAGCAGTAAAGGGCATCGTTTAGATTAAAATATCTATATATATATATTTCTTCGCTAATCATTATTTGTTAGCTAATCTACTGGGTTAATTACAATGGCAATTACATATGGCCCTAATGGGTGTAAATGAGTCGAGTCGAGTCGAGCCGAGCTCGAGCGAAACTTTACGAGTCGAGCCTGATTAGTATTAAAGAGAAAAAATTATTAATTTAAGTTGATTTTATAATAAAATAATCATTAAAATAAATATTAGGAGATAGTTAATAAGAAATAAATGCAATTACATAATGAATATTATATATTTTTAAAACTTTTGGAAAATTTTAATGAAAACATTCTTGAATATTAATATATTTTAAGTATACTTATTATTATTATAATTATTATTTTGAATAAGCCTGTTCATGCGCTAACGAGTTGTCAGGATTCCTTTGAACTTGGCTTATTAGCTCATCGAGTTCAGTTCACGAGCCACTTATTAAGCCGAGCTCCAGCCAACCGATGGTCTGCTTGACTCACTTATACAACTATAGAAATCTATGCCACCCATAATTCTCGTAAGTGATACAATATATTCATTTTTATAAGGAACATTTACATGCATACGACCCGATTCTTACGTATTTACATATCTAACATTTATTTTATTTTTATTTTACATTTATATCACCTAAATATTTAATATCACATCAAAAGTATCACAAATTTAATTTTAAAATATGAAATACAGCTTTTCATTCATAGGTAATATGTAGTGTATATAAAATAAAAAGTTTAGGTGTTATGTATAAAAAAACAAAGGACCTAAGTGGTATTATGTTAATCTTCTGCTTTATAATGTAAAACAGATGGGGAGGATATTTAAGAATGCCATAAAAACCATAGCCATTAATATTTCTTAATTTCTAATAAATAGCATCTCTTAAAAACTATTTATATGATAAATACTACACTTAATTACAACTAATAATGATTAAGATTAATTGGTTTTATTAAAAATAAATAATATTTAATATGCTAAGATAATATTTAGGTCATTTTTTATTAAATGATTTATACATATTCCCTTATAAATCATCACAATCTATAAAATTAGCAAGGCATAACAGGTTAAATACAGTGCATGAGACATTTATTAATCAATAGTGATTTATCTTTAGCATGAGGTTAGTAAGTTGGTGGATCCTTGTTATTGACTCATTGTGGGGGACATTGCTATGGCTATTGATCATCATGAGTTCTAGTCTTTCTCGAGTTGAAACTGCTTTAACGCTTATTTGGTCAATGGTAATAATGCTTCTAATTCTAATATTTTTATATTATTTTGTGATAATAATATTATTGGCGAGTTCCAAAATTAGTTGATTATTTTGGTTGCTTGACTCAATGCACGTATTAGATGGTCCTTTTTGAACCATCATGTAAGTGCCATTAAGGTGATTATCGAATCTGCATCGTTGATATCCAACAATTCGAGTTAGAAGTGAGTGATAAATTGTAGAGATGTTCACCACAATATTATCTAATTGTTGAAGTGCTTACATGTTTTTAGGAACTTACGAACTGGGTGACTATTTCTTTATTGAATTTGACAGAATAGGTGATGTTTTCGAACAAGAGACGAAAGAACCACTGAATTATTGCTTATAAGTAAATTACATTAAACAGCTTAATAAAAAATTTCTATAAAATAAATATTGACAGCATTTGCCTATTTTATTTCGTGGAATATAGAGAGCTGTTTTAAAAGTAAGGAATATCTTTTTGTGAAGTTGTTAGTCAAATTAATTAACTTTGATTATGAGTTGATGAATAGAAGTGTTAGAAGTCTTAGATGACTTTGCCCTAAGGCCAACTATCTAGATGAGTTCCCTTAAATTTCGGGCGAATACTTTTAATACTTGAACAACTTTGATCTATTGTGAGTTTAAGTATTTAATATGCCTTGATGAGTTCACCAGGGGAACTTTAGTGTTTTAACCTCTCTAATTGATCAACTAGGTTTGATTTCAACATAGATAAAGAAGGGAAAATAAAGATAACTCAATCAAGATAATTCTCAAGTGCAAAAAACTAAATAATTACTTGTTCTTACGAATTTAATTTCTTAAGTACTGATCAAAATCATTTAACATGATGATAGTATTCAAACAGTCATTTGCGTGTTTGAAATTTGAGCTCATAAAAAGTTTCTATATGTTTAAACATAAAATTGAAATAGAACATAGAACCTGAAGTGGTCAAGAAAGGCTAAAGTATAATTCTATTTGAAAGCCAATGGTAGCTAATTAAATTCAAATAGGTCATGTATTTAAGCATGCATGCATGCATTCATCTTAAACAAACTTAATTTTTTTTCTTAGGAAATCAACATTTAAATTATTATTTTAAAGAAAAGAGTTTGGCAACTGTCTTGTGAATTTCATATATATATATATATATATATTTATTTGATGAGTAGTATTTTTAAAAAAACTAATTGATTGCAAGGCTACAATGATTTATAATCAATTAAAAGTATTGAATAAGAAAATAGGATAAAAAGTATTAGATTAGATTCAAACGATGTTTTAAATCTTGCCTCAATCCTTAACATTGTATGTCTACATGATTAGGGTTGTCAAAACGACTCTTTGTTCGTGAACGGCTCGTGTTCAGCTCGCTAAGCAAATGACTCTTTGTTCGTGAACATACTTTTTGAGCTTGAAATATAAACGAGCCTATTAGGTATGGCTCATATACCATAAATGAGACAGATGCTGGAGCGGAGCAGAGCCCACGAGCGGAGTGGAGCGGAATGATCTGTCCAATCAGAGGAGTTTCATTATGTGGGTTGGGAGTGCGGGGGTAACACCCCGCAGTTTAGTACATGGTAATTTAAGTAATTACATATTGTATTATATGTCATGTTTGTAACTCTATGTGAGCCTCTGAGATTCCGAGATTCTTAGATTCTGAATATTATATTATGTATTCTTTTTTGAATATTGAAAAGGAAGTCGCTGCTCTGCTCCCGAGGATATAGACAGCTTTGCTGAACCTCGTAAATCTCAGTGTGTTCTTTTGGATTTGTGTCGATTCCTATTTTTCTTCGCCTTAAGTTCTCAACAAAGCCGAACACGAGGAGAGCCTGGGCTCAGCTCGTGTTCGGCTCGTTTACACCCCTACTTCTAGTTAAATAATTAACTTCATATGAGGTCACCCATAAAAGCTTAAACAGCTTGAATGAAATAGAATAGATCTTTCGAAAGTCAAGTCTTGCCAACTTTATTGATCATCTTCTTAAAATAAGCAGAGTGCATAATAATGATTCGTTTAAATTGAGATGACCACCATCATCCTCATCGTCCTAATTATTATTTCTTATTTCATTTTAAAAATTTGAGGTTCTCATGTTTTGTTATACCTTGTATAACCCATCATTATGTGAGACCTTCATCTCTTCTTTTGTTGTATCACTAATTTGGTTTTTGTTGACATCAACATAGTGCTGTTGTATCACTAATTTGGTTTTTGTTGTCACCTTCATATCTGTTGCCAGTCATTTGACGCTCATCATTAACCTAAATATTATAGAACACAATCTATCACCAACATTAATATAGAAAATGATTAATATGATCTTTTTGTTATAATATTGCTTCATCAATTAGGAGACATGTTAGATATTTACAAGTAATGATTTAAACCAATGGGGGAACATCTCTCAACAATGTTAAAACTCAATTTTTCTTGCATTCTTGATTTTTAATGAAACAATTTTTTTTTTCTATATATTGTCCACGAATGTTCTACTTATCATTTTGAGATATATATATAAGACTAATGATCCGTTTGGGGCAGCCTGTGCGTTTCAGGATAAGCTGGTTATCCTGAAATGCGGCCCGCGGGTCGGCCACAGGGGTCGACTCCTGCGTTTAGTGTAAAAACCCAAACGTAGTTTCAGATAAGTTGGTGAAACGCGAGAACCAAACGGTACGACGGAGTTTTGAAAATGTCGCCCGCACTTATAAGCTGCCCCAAACGGACCCTAAGGGCCTGTTTGTGAGAGCTTATTTGGTGCAGTGACGTCCTCAGACCTGTTTGGGTAAACTGTGTTTTGACAGCGTATGCGTTATCAAAACACTGAAAAACAATGTTTTCACACCGCAACTACTTAGGTGCTGTGATAACTTTCTGACCGCGATATGACTTTTCCCAAAAATAAAAAATTTGTAATAGTCACCACACCTAGTTTATCAGATTATTTTTAATTAGCTTATCAACAGATTATTCAATAAGCTGCAACTGCCCCCAATAGACCCTAAATGCTTATTTGAAAATCCAAATTCCAAACATAATGTTAATTTCATTAATAGGCTGGCATTTACATCTATAGCACACATAATATGCAAATTTACACATTCAACATCAAAAATTTATTTTTTACATATACAAGGCATTGTTAACTCTCTTAAAAACGGTGAATGTTGATATGGTTATATATCTTTGCATTTCTTCTCCTCCCTCTCATTGATACATCGTTTTGACGGGAATAGGAGTTTAATGATATATTGTTAATTTTATTTTTGTTTAAAATCTAAGTATTATGCATATAAACCTCCCATTTTTTATTTTATTGCGAATTTTACATACATAACAACATTTTTATGTATTTTTATATCTAATATCTAAATTTTGATATTTATATTAATAGCATTTTAATGTTATAAACAAAATATATATTTTAGTTTTTTAAAGTAAATAATCGATCAATTCTTGATTAGTATTAAATTGTTGAATAATATGAAGATAAGTATAAAAATTTGAAGGTCAGATATGTAAATACATAAGAGTTGTAGGGTAGGAATGTAAACACTCCCATAAAGGAAAATGGCTCGCAAGTTTTGAATTTAAACTGCGACACTAAGCATTTGAAAAGAAATAAGAAGAAAAAAAAAAAGAAAACTTGCGAGTAGATTGGCTGCAGGGGCCAACACGCCGGTGAGACGGCTCTTCTCCGAAGCAGAATTAGGGTTTTGATCATCACCTCAGCCCCTCGTGGTCGTCTCCCATGGCGTCTTTCGAGAAGGATGCCGCCCTTTATGCCGTTTCTTTCGACGCTCTGACCATGTGAGTTGGCTTTTGGTCCTCTTCGAGCCTCAGTCCTCTTCAGTTTATTTATGCCCACGTTTAACTGGATGATTCTGCTTTTTCTCGTGTTTGTTTTCTGCATGTCTGAAGTGATCCGTTGACCTCTTGATTGCAATTGCGACCTGCTTCTTCCTTCTTTTGATTGGGTTTGTGCGAATCAATTCCATTGGAGTTTTATAATTCTCGATTGTGATTGACTTGGTTTTATGTATTGTTTATCAATTGATTGGTTTGATTTTATATGCAATCATGTTTTCATCATCTCAATTTTTTTCTTCTTTTTTGAGAAAGGCGGACAAATAATTTTTTGGTAACTAGGAGAAAAAGCAACGTGAGTTAGTCCGAAAATACATAATGTGAATTTGGTTTATGCTCGAGAATTTTGCACCCATCTCACGTGTAGGGGTGTGAACGATCCCATTTCGAGCCGATGAAGGGCCAGGCTCGAAATCGGATAAAATTATTTTTGAACGGATCAAAATCGGGTGGATCGATCCAGTAAATTTCCATCCGATTTTAGAGCCGGCTCAAGTTGAAAACGAGACTGCTCGAATGCTATTTTTGTCTCATGAGCCAAATCTGGCTCAAACCCGCCTTGGTCTGACCGGCCAGCCCACAAAAAAAAAAAAGTATTTTTTTCTGTGAAAAGAGAGGATTTGAATCTCTGCCACTCCGCTCAATCATAGAGGACCTAACCAACTGAGCCGGCAATTCATTATGTTCATTATGCATGTAAAACTAAAATTTTGCTGTTATATATGTAAATACATAAGAATTTATGTCGATCCCGATCCGAGTCAAGGACGGATTGAAATCGGATTGAAATAAATTCGATCTTTTAATTTGACTTGTAGCTTAGCTTGACTGGTTCGATCTAATTTCGATCCGAGCTAAAATTTGATCCGATCTTCGAGCGATTCACGATCTTCAAGACAATTTCACAGCCCTACTCATGTGTTTGGTGGTGTGCCAGTGTGTATAACATCGACATTTAGTAAATTATTTTATGAAGATTGAAAAAAAGAAGAAGCTATTTTACTGGAAAGAAATTAGTTGGCATTATGAACTTGTAATTCATGGTGGAAGATCAAAAAGTCAAATATGGGCACGTTATAATTGTTTTAGCTTAGAGTTTTCTAAGCTAAAACAACTCTAAGGCGGTGTTTGGCTACAAGTTTGTTATACGTTAATTAGAATTTATCAAATCCACATTGTGACGACTCTGCTCGTGGATGACGGTGGAATAAATCCGCCTCGCAATCTGATTTACTAAATTTGAATTTATGCTGTATAAGTGACAAAATGCACGAAGGAAAAAATAGAATGTGAGAAAGTTAGATTTAACGGAGCGTTGGATTTATTTTTTACTTGATGTTTAGTTGAATTTAAGTTAATTCCATGGCTAGATTCAATTAATAGGATGCTACCGAACACCTCCGAAAGATCTATTATATGGTGATTATCTATTAGGCATACATACCCACATATTTTTTAGACCCACAAACCATGTGACCACATTATCATTAGAACTACATTAAAATGACCTATTTGGACTTGTGATTTTTACTAGATTAGGATGGAACAAATATTAGCTGTTATGATCAACCTTTGAAGGCATTTGAAGCTTTTAGCCATGTAATTTTAATTTAGGTCATCGATTTAAGATCAAACAGTCTAGGTTAAACATTGTGTTCGCCCCAAGAGTTGTAGAATTTTTTATATGAAGTGAATCTATGTCTCTTTGGGAAAATCAAAAAAGAAAATTTAAGAAAAATATTTTTGTTATTAAACAAGACATTGAAAATATTATATCATTTTGAAAGATAAAAAATTTATTTTATAATGATGTAGATCATAAAAATAAGGATTTCAAATTTTAAGTCATGTTTCTAGATTCTATTTAAATTGGGTAAGATAGTGCTTATTTTATTTGGGTATAGTTCCTTATAAAGGCAAATCCTTATGATTGAGAAGTTTGATGATCAAACATCTGTAATTTGTTATTCGACTGGCTCTTTATAATTTATAAAATCTTAATTCTCTGCTTACATCCATTTCTTTTATCAAATTTGACATAACTGTTCAAATATAAAGCCCTATCATTCAAAAGTTATGGTTTATAATTAATAAGAAACAAAAAATGTATTTTTTTCTACAATTTTTTTTGGTTTTCATTGAACACTAACTTTGATTTTATTTGTATTTCTTAGAATTTTGTAGAGTTCTTTAGTCTAACCCAAACCAATTGATCAGCCTGTTCTTTACCCGGCAGGTTAGATGCTTTAATCTAATTCCAAAATTCAACTTTTTTTAATTTGAACTGAATGTAAGACTGAGAAAATGAATTTTATTTTATTGAACTAATAAATTTACCTATTCTTTAATTGGGCCAGAATTTAATGTTTCATATTGAAGCTGAAAATTGACTTAACATTTCCTGATTTCACGTTTAGGTCAAATTTGGTCAAGGGATTTCCCATGCAGCTTTTTCTGAATATTTGATATGTATGCTATCCTAATCATGTTGATTTATCCCAACAGGAAGTAACTCTTGCATTGTTGAGAAGGGTGTTTATATGATTATTGAACTTAATTACGCTTGTGAGGACATTTACAAGCACTTGATAATAACTAGTTCGATGAGATGTTATTCTGGATCTATTCTAATTCAAAGTCCTAGGAGAAGACAATAATACTTATTTTCATACCTTGTGATGAAAAAAACTGTAAAACTTACAATTGAGTGAAAAGTATGATTTATAAGAACACCTTTCCTACCCCCATAGTCTATGGTGTTCATTGAGGTTCCAACATAAACCACATAATCCTTAAAATAGCTTTCAAACTATGTAATATTTCAAAATTAGGCTTATTGATATGGAAAATGTTATTTCTTGATTTTACCATGTAAAAATATTTTAACAAAAAGGTTTTATTTGGGATTCAACCTCACCCGAAATGTGACATTCTCAACCATTTCTTCATTTGCTTGCCTATCTTTAATACAGAGTAAGGCTATGATTCCTCAGAAAATTCACATTTAAAGTGAAGATAGCACTTCATTAATGTGGATCAATTAAATTGGGGAACGCATGATATACTTTTGCTTGGAATAATTTTTATTGGTCCACCTTATCAAGTGCTTAAATGGATTCAATTTAAATATGGAATCTTGTGGAGTATATCATTTCTCTTTTGCAAAATAAATTTCTAAAAATTTAACATAAGTATATAGTAAGAGGGCCAAATTAGCTCGAGCCAAGCTGGAGGTAACCATATCTCGATTACACTCATCATTGAGCTGGCTTTATTACGTTAAAACTTATTTATTTTTTGTTTATTTTAAAAATTGATTGCTTGAAAGCTCAAAGCTAAAAACCATTTCTCAATCACTATTCATCATATTATGGCGGGCTCAAGGCACATTCTTCTTCCCAATTCACAACTCCAATATACCTTTCTCACTAAACTCCTGATTCTCCCATCCTAATACTCTCCTCCCTAGATCGAGATATCTTTATCAAATTAAATTCGCTGCATAGAAATGTATCTGCCCTCATCAAGTAGAGGACCATTCCACTAGATTTATGCCTTGACCATTGGATTGATTTAGTGGGCTCTTTTAACTCCCTTCGCTCTCTTCTATCCTCTTTTGTCTACAAAACTACCACATCGTGATTTGCACATCTCTTGTCTTTAAGCATCTTTTAGATTTTCCCTATTGTAGTAGACAACAATATGTCATCTAATTTGTTTTACTCGGATTAGTAACAACAAGTTATTGTTGGCAGCTTCCCTTTACATATTTCTGTTAACGGAGCTTATAGTAGCTATAGTTTGATGTGTTGAGTTCGTGCTAATTTGCTTTCCTCGATATATCTCTATCTTATTTAGTTTTGAGCAAATCTTGAACTTGATTCAGGGTTAGTTGTAGTTCTACTCAACTCGAGCTAGCTTCGTCTCTAAAATAAGTCTGATTTTCTTAAAATAATGGGATATATGGCCTTGAACAACACAAAATTTTTTACTACAAATTTTATCCCTATTATTATTATTATTTTTTTTGAATTACCCTAAAATCATCTTGCATATGATATTTGAATATTTCTCATCTTTTGGCTTTTATCACTTTATCTTCTTTTGCTGTTTTTCTTGGGAATGTTTCATCTAGATTTCTATTGAGGGATTAATTACTAAGATTCATTTGTTTCTCTTTGCTATTATGGCATAAATAAGTTCTTATACATAGATTGGCAGTTCCAGTAACTCAATATGTGGCAAAGTTCTTTTGTTGATGGAATAGTTTTTCATTTGAGAGAGATAGTGGGCTAGTTTTTTCTTTTCCTTGTGAGATCAAAGTCAGTTTCTTGGGCTGGTGTTCTGATGGAATAGGAGTAGGAGAGGAAATAGCATGTGCTGTTTTACTTTGAGGGAAAATTTTGCTAAATTGAAAGGAAATACTTGCTTTGGTATAGCTAAAAATGTTTTGAAATAGCTTGTTGGATTTGAAAAGAAAAATCTGATTTTCTTGTGGCTTATTAGCTATGCTCATTCCATGCTTTGTCAATGTTTTTAATTGTATTGGATGTAAATATTCAGTTTTTTTTCTTTTATAAATCATAAATTGATGCTTAGCTGTCATATTTCTTGTTGGCCTTGTCTCTATATACAGCCTTATTTTTTCATCTCACAATTGCTATTTCATTTTCTTACCAAAAAAGTTATTTCTTGTTTAGGTTTTTCTTATGTTCAATTAGGCCTTTACAATGCAAAGATTATCAAGAATACGGAATCTGTCTTTAAATTCTTATTCATGCTTCATCCTTCATAACCCTATAAACCATCATTTGAAGTTTGTGAGTTAATGCTGCTTTGAGCTGTCTTTTCTATCTTATCTTTGTTTCTACTTTTGAATTTACAAAAAGTTCTCCTTTTTTTCTACACTAGCTACATTGCTAGCAACTACATCTCTAACCCTAATAATTGTTGTACCTTACAAGTTACATAATTTGTTGTGTATTTTGCTGGATTCAATTTGGTATGCCTTAATAAGTTATCTTAGAATTAAAGGTTCACATGAATTGTAATAGCATTCAAACTTCTCGTCAAAATAACACTTTGTTAAAGTTAAGTTAAAGATAATCCAATAGGTTGCAACTCCTCTTTTTCATTAAGTACTGGCACCAGAGATATCACAGTCTCATTCTCATTCTCATCTTTTTCATATATTTACAACTGATGCTTTGTTTATTCAAGTTAATTACATTTTTAAGGTAAACACTTATTATCGAGTGCAGTCAAATTAACATTCATTCAACTAGTTCGACCCCCTTTATCATGAAATTATATGTGCTCAAATGTGCCACCGCTCCCTTTTTTAAAGAAGATTGATCAAATTCTATACATGATGGAGTCAACATCTGCTTAATTGAAAGAGCACTCCGAATTCCATGTTACTCATGATTAAGGCCTTCTTCATAAAATCAATCTGCATTTGATGAAAAAAAGTCCACTCTTCTTTCAAACTAAGCATGGGCAAAATTTGATGCATGGAAGTCACATTTGTAAATTTTTTTGGGAAATTTACATACATACCACACTATTTTTATTTATTTACATATCAAACAACTAAACTTTCATATTTACATTTAGAACATTTTGGTGTCATAAAGCTGTGCATGAAAAGGTGTATTTTACTTCAAAAATGTAGTAGTGGTATTCTTCATTTGATATTAAAAATATGAGTGTTATGCTTGTAATTATGAAAATTTAGGTGTTAGATACGCAAATACACAAGAATTGTGTTATTGTAGTAGCCCCGCTTTCCATGCAGAAATCAACTGGATTTATTTTAATTGGTCCAAAACCATACATAATATGCTATGGATGCCAACTCTTGAAATTAGTCTAGCTTATTCTCTATATAACAAGTGTCATGTAAGAGAAATTCAATCATGAAGTAATAGTATTATTTGTGCTCGTGTTCAATTGCTCTGAAAATTTGTTTTATGATCTTCTTTTTGGAGTTAATCTCAGATATTTGGTGGATGAGTGTTGCCGAGATGAGAATGATTAGGTTGTTGAGTGGCTTTACACTTAGAGACAAAATTTGAAATGAATATATTCGTGATAAGGTTGGTGTAGCTCCTGTGATGGAAAAAATTATAGAAAGTCGTCTTAGATGGTTTGGTCACATTGAACGTCAACCATCTGATGATCCGCTTAGGAGAGTAGATGTTTTAGATTCGACTTGTGTTAAGAAAGGCAGAGGTAGACCTAGGAAGACTTGGGCTTATTGTATAAAAAATGATATTAATTTACTAGAAATAAATGAAAATATGACACTAAATAGGACGCAATGGAGAAAAAGGATTCATGTCCCCACACGTAGTGGGATTAAAGCTTCTTGTTGTTGTTGTTGTTGTTGTTGTTGCATTAGGCTTTGTTGTTGTTGTTATTGTTGAAGTCCATTTGGTGAGGCCTTTAAAACCTTGTTAGTATTTGTAGTTTCTGGCCGGGACCACAAAAGAATCATAGATATCCTCCTCTCATTACCCTTTTTATTGTTTCCCTACATACTGACAAGAAGATTTCAATCAAACCTTGCTTTCAAGCTTACAAAATACTGCATACAACTGCACATAAAGTAATCATCATCCATCTAAAACTTCATAAAATTCCACCACAATACTCCATTTGATATTTTAGCAAATCTTGAAAGATTTGAAGAATGTATTAAGACATCAGCAGCAAGCTCCAACTTGTGGAGAATTCTTCTCACAGGCGAGTCTGGTAAGCTTATTTACTTTTTGTATACATTATTTGTTGATTACCAGGACAAGAGCTCAACCCTCATTCATTTTAGCATCCCAAAATGCTTCCAATGATATAACCTTAACCACTAGAATTCTATCGAGTATGGCAATGATAATCTTAGTAATATCGTCAAGGACTTGTGCAATACGGTGAAAAGGATCTCAAAACAAGTGGATGCATTAGTCCTTCATGTTTATCCATTTCTATCTTTTAAAACCTTAAATCCAGTCTAACATTGTAAAACCCTCCCCAACATCCCAGCAAACCTTCCTACAAATAAATTCTCTTAAAGAAACGTCACTTCTAAACCTATTATTCACATATATAGTTAAATATCGTATGCATGATTTCCTAAACCCACTCCGTTCATGACAACACCTGTTGAACTAACTCTAAAATGAGAATAGCCTCGTCTTAAAACTACAAATGATAACCACGGCTATATTGTTTCTCCAATAGCTGAAAAAAACAGCACGAAGCCCCTTCTCCACTTCGTCTTCTCTGTCTGCGCTCCTTCGTGCTTCTTCCCTGATCGCACACCTCGCCCGGTTCCGTCACAATGAACAGCTCAAGCCGCAGTCCGCTGGGAAGTCGCTGTCCCCCAGTGAGCCGCAATTGCGTCGTTGCCTTTCCAGAGAGTCATGATCCCGTCGAGTGAGTCGCGATCCCGTTGTCGCCTTCCCATTCGCGGCTGCTTCGCGGTCCCTTCGTCGTCTTCTCAGTGAGCCGCAATCGCCTCCTTGTTTTTATAGCAAGTCACGATCCCGTCGTTGCCTTCCCTGTCGTGGCTGTTTCATGGAGCGATTATTCCATACGTTCATCGCCGTACGCAGCTGCTTATGGTGAATCAATCACCTTTTTAAAATTTTCATTTTTTATTATTCCCACGTATGCACTTTTCTTTAGGGAGAATTTTGATTGGTTCACTGTACACACGGTAAATGTATGCAATAATTTTTTGCTTCACGGGGGTGTGCGGCAATCAGGGTGCGCTCACTCGTAGTTTTGTGTGTACTTTGAATTCTTGAATTTGATTTGTGTAGCAATATAGCAGTACACCTTTGTTCTCCGGCAATTACCCCAAAATCTTTTTGAGTCTGGATTGTCGATCGCACATGAAAAAAGGTGTTACAATCTTAAGAAAAGTTCCAACCTACTAAACTAATTTTTAGCTTGGAAGTCTTGATAGTTTTATGGTTATAATAATGGTTTACTCAAATTATCAATTATACTAATTATATTAAAATTTGGAGGAAATCAAGTGATAATGTTACACTCCCCTTTGCCATGGTATAAGAGGTGTGTAGATAGTGAATGTAATAAATTGAAAATATTGTAAGTGATAAATAGGAACAATTATCTTCTTTGTAAGTGATAAATAAGTGACAAACATAAAGATGTTTGGCTCAATTGATTTTAATTCCTTAAACTCCAATTCAATCCCATTAAAAAGTATTCTCTATCTATTTGCATCTCTCTGTAGGTTACTTTTGTTTTATATCCTATAGTTCAATGTGATTTGTCCTAGTTATTCATGTCATAGCTCTCCCGAGTCTCTATGGGTTTACAACAAATTTTAACAAAACATTTGAACAAAATGATAAGTGAACGAAGAACAGAAGGAAAATCATCACTACGAAGAGTAAAAACCAATTTTAAAAACATTTCACCATTCTACACTACCTATTTATTTATCACAAGGGGAATAGTAAAAAGGAACTACTCAAAAAACATAGAAAAATTGCCACAACACATTTTTAAAACAAAATAATCCACTAGAATTTTGTATAAAGAAAATTACAACACAAAAGAGTCTATAATACTTAGTTTTTTCCCTTCCCAAGCACTAGAAATCTCTCCCAAGAGGATCTCCCAAGTCCTTGCTGCCTTGCTGAAGAACCTCTCTACAATATCCCTCCAAATCCTTACCAAATTTTGAAAAAAAAATGCAGTCTAAACTACAATTGAACTCTAAACTTCCCCTAGGATTTCCCTTAGGGTTCAATGGTCTTCTCCCCTTCTTAGGCTGACTATAATTGCTCTAAACATCACCAAACATCGGCTATATTAGCAACATAACCGTCGAAGAAACTGTTGAAAAACTGCAAAACAGTTGCTGGTGCCTAAGCGCCACTCTCTATCTGGTTGGACTGAAACTGGCGCCTAAGCGCCAAGTGGATGACGCCAAGACCCTGGGGTGCAGCGCCTTAGCACCTAAAGGTTGGCGCCTAGGCGCCAATTTAGTTGAGGCCATGTTACTCTGGTACACCTGTAGTTCGCTCTGCTTCGCTCCGGTTCCTCATCATTTTGTTCCACATCTACTACCTATTGTGCCTGCAAGAAAAACACTAAAATATCTTTCTTTAAAGTGCAATTTTATTCATAAGCATGCGCAAAAGATAAAGGAAATTTAGCATGCTTTTAGACATATCACTGCAGAATGAAGGTACGCACTCGGTCGCGACTGCTTCACCGATCATCGGTCTATCTTGAGGATGACAGACGGCTGTTAGTGTTAGGCTCTGATATCATATAGAAATGAAAACTTTGATAGAAATCTTATTACCTTCATTCATGAGTTGGGTTTCGATATAGCCTTACAATTCTTTTTACAAATAACTCTTAGATATCTTCTATATTCCTTATTTACAATTAAACTCCTCAATATAAGGTACAGATCTCAACAATTTCTTGCCACAATCTCTTGAAGTTATGGTGCATTACTTTTGTGGAGCATCGTAACACTACAACAACAACAACAACAACAAAGCCTTAATCCCACTACGTGGGGTCGGCCACATGAATCCTTTTGTGGAGCATCGTAACACTAGCAAAATTTAAATTTAGATTCATTTCATTAGTTTTGAAAAAAAGAAGAAGAAGATTTTTTGACAATGTAAAATCAACTCCCGATCTTTACCATCTTGGCCTGTGTCGAGGAATGTTGTTTTTGAATCTTCTAGTGATATTGAAAAATTTCAATGCATAACTTGCTTGTAGTTGTTGGTAGCAATGGGTTTCCATCATGCTTCAGATATATAATCTTTTTTTTTTCCTTGAGTTACAGTCGTCAATGGTTGTTAATCTTTCTAGTATAACGGCTTGCTGTGTGGTATCTTGGCTTTTTTAGTAAAAACTTATTTTGTACTTCTGTGTCTTAAGTTAACATTTTATAAATCATTAGGTTGATGGCTGCTTTATTGAAGGTTGAATTCATGATCGAGTCTTAGACGCTCTAAATCTTGATGGCCTGATAGTCCATACAAAAAGTCAAGGATGAGGAAGTTCTTTTCTTTCAGATCTTCATCTAGTGGTGGCAATGACAACTTTGCTCCTTCAGAACCGAACAAGAGCAGGAAGAAGATCAGTTCAGGGGTGACCGAGGGGATTAAGGATGAAACTTCTACACAGGAGAGTATCTGTAATGTTTTTAAGACTCCGAAAGGCTGTGTTCTCAAGCCTCTAAATCAAAATTTGAAGGATGAGAAGTCTTCTAATCCACATCTGCGAAGGAGCTTGTCTCTCACATCTGAAGCTATTTGCAGCCATTTAAAGGAGGGAAGTTTTAGTTCTTCTAGTGATCAAAGCAGAACGATTTCCCGCTGCAATAATGATCAACATGTCGGCCGATATCCTCTTCGGTAAGCTCCATTATTCTCTAATTTCTGCACTATATTGTTTGTCTTTTCTTTCTTAAGCACTAAGAGTTTTTCCTACCATTTTTTGTTTCCATCTGTTAGCCATGGATAGATATGTATAACATCAGCTCTTCATGCAGGTATTGTTGGCACACTTTCATTTTTTGTAGGTGTAAGAGCTGCTTTTGTTAGATTTGTATATTGGTGAACTATTTTTTCTGTTGCGTACTTCTTCCATTGTTAAAGTTTGTATATGGTGATTAGGGGTGTAAACGAGCCGAACACGAGCGAGATTGGTGATTTCTTTGGAATTTCTTTATCAATAAAGAAATCAAATTTGTATATTATCGCTGAAATTGATCTAAATGCCTCGTAGGAGCTATAAATTAGGAACAATTTTTTATAATAAAAAGGACTAAAATTGGATAAAATTCGAATCAAATTTTTTATGTGAGATCATTTTTGATTAATTTTATATAGTTGAGAGGCTAAATTGGAGAAATATGATACTCCGGAGCAAAATTGTCTACGCAAGAATGGTCGGGGGATTGTTTTGGGATTTAAACTCCCTTTTTAAATAAGCAGAATTGGAAGTTGAATCTTACAATGGATTCTTTATTGTCGCAGCAGCGATGGCTCACTTACTCCAGATAGATATGGAGCAGTTGAAAGAGAGAATCTTTGGTTGAATGCTATCGAGAAACGAAGTTCTGCCAGTTCCTTTGGTGTTCGTCAAAATTCATCGGACTCTACATCGGCTTGCAGTTCTCCAATTCCTCTAAGATGTAGAACAGCTCGCTCATCTCGAATTTCTTCTCAAAACAAAGTTCTCGACCTCTATATTGATGGAGAACATAAGATTACCAAAGGAAAAGATGATTCAAAAAAATGTCTTTCTGAAACTGGGAGAGATGACACCGTAGTTGAAAATAATAAATTTTCTATTTTAGGAAGGCCACCAAGAGCTTTGTGTACAACACCAACATCACCTCACCATAACACAGACAATCATCGATCATATTCATTTAGGGAGATCAGAGATAAGCATTATGAACTCCCAAGCAGGGAATGGATAAGTGATGATGTCAAGCCTGCCTTCCAACAGAAATACTTAGAAAACAATAGTGAGAGGACAAATGCATTGCTTGGGAAATCCTTTTCTGACCATCAAGAGTGCAACGCTCGAATAAATGCTCCCATTGAAGACATTTATGAGAACTCGTCCGATGGGAATCATAGTACGTCTCAAGGGTGCTCCTTGGATCTCATTCCAATCAATGGGACGTTCAATGATAATTGGTTTTATGACCTTCACAGGAAGGTTTGTTTGTCAAGCAGAGGGTCTAAGATCTCTTGGAACGATGAGCTAATTAACTCTAAGCTTCAAGATCATGCCATCAATGAGGATTTGCTTAAAAAGTTGAAGGAGTTGGAGGAAAATTACTCTTTTTTCACTGAAGAGGATCCCGAATCTGAGAGGTTTGGTCACGAAAGTTTAAACAAAGCAGCAGTACTCGAGAACATAATGAAGCTCAAAGAACATGAGAAACATTTGGCTGCCGAACTCTTTTCACAATTAAGGAGTCGACTGGCAGAGAGGTCTTTTGCAAATGAACTTTTGAAGCAATCTAAGTCGGAGCTGAATACACGAACTCGGAGGCTGGAGAACGAAAAGAATGAACTGCAGCTGAGTTTGGAGAATGAGCTTGATAGAAGATCTAATGAATGGTCATTAAAGCAATCCAAGTTCCAGGCTGAAGAGCAGAGGCTGCGTGAGCGGGTAAAAGAGCTTGCTGAGAAGAACGTATCACTTCAAAGAATAATTTCTTCATTTCAAGATACTGAACTGGAGACAAGAAACAATGTAATGAATATAGAGAGGCAGTTGAATGAAAGCAGAGCAAGCCAAGATGAGCTAGAAGAAGAAAGCCTTAATCTTCATCAAGCCTTGTTGGAGTTGCAGGAGCGCTGCAATGGTGCAGAGAAACAACGGGACCATCTTAAAAGAAGCTTCAAGGAGGTAGAAAGGGAGAACATGGAGCTACAGAAGTTGGTGGGTAGATTACAAAGATCTTGTAGCGAACAAGATAAAACAATCACTGGACTTAGACAGAGTTGTAGTAGGGAACTTGAAAAGTTATTCTTAGAGGGAGATACTGATGTTGTTCAGCTACAGACAGAGAAAATAAGGTTGACGGGTGTGGAGCAGAAGCTCAGGAGGGAGCTGGAGTCTTGCAGAATTGAAACAGAATCCCTGCAGAATGAGAATATTCGTCTTCTGAATTGCTTACAAGGAACTGAAAGTATATATAATCTCTCATTGGTGAGGCTTAATGTAGAGCTTCATGCATGGTTAGAATGCCTAAAGATGAAGAGCTTGTCATTGCTTGATGATAGTAGCCATTTCTGTAGCCAGTTGTTAGATTTAATTGCTCGTAAGCGCACCGATAATTGCGAAAATGCTAACAGTGATTCTGATTCATTTTGTGCTGTTGATCTGACTTTTAAGTATCAGGATTTAACAAGAGCAATAGGAAGTTTTAGAAGAAGTTTAAAAACAGTGTCAACGACATTGGAGGAAAAAGAAAGCATCCAAGCATCGCAATGCATATGTAAGAATACAGAAATCGAGCCATCAAAGCAGCAGCAGGGTCACAGATCAGAGGTTAGTTTTCCTTTTCTTTTTTCTTTTTTTTTAAAATATATGTGAAGTTAAGATAGGCCATAGAAATCTCTTGTCGAGAGTTGGGCTTTGAAGATGATCTAAATATATAAGAAATGATTATATAGTGTCAGAATAAACTTCTGATTGTTTACATGGGGCCATTTTAGTTGCAGAGTCTACAAGTGTCAAATTAATCAACATAATCTTTAAATCGAGGCTGAAATAGTTTTTCATTGAGATTATTTCAGCCCATATTAAAAAATCTTGGAACTAATTTGACATTTTATAAAACCTGAGACTAAAATGGCCCACTCAAAGAGTCATGGGACTATTTTGACAGTTTTCTCAATAATTATAATATGTATAATTCTGCTGCTACTACATTTCTTAAATTTAAATTAACCTTTCATTGATGTACCTTCACGTACATCTTTGGATATGCATAATTCCACTGCTAATATTACATTAGCTTGTAGTCTCACCACTTGTCCTTATTCAATTTTGGTCAGATATGTAATTTTAAAATTTTTGACCTGACTAGCGATTCTCTCATCCAAATCTAGTTCTCTTGAGCAGTATAGGTGATAACCTACATTATTTCAACATTTTACCAACAGCTAAATACATGTACATCATATTGTACGTAATAGCTTTCATTGTGCATTTTTTTGTTTGTTTTCTGTTGTTAGATATTTACATTTGAAATAATTTGTTCAGAATGACATGGAAGTGGAACTGAAGGCAGAAACTATATTAACTAAACTATTAAGAGAGAAGATTTATTCCAGAGAACTGGAAATTGAGCAATTACACAGAGATTTGGCATCTTCAGTTAGGAAATGTGATCTGCTTGGCTCTGATATTCAGAGGCTAATGGATGAAGTCTCCTGCCTTAAACACAAGAAAAGGGATATGGAGATTCAGGTGAAAATTTTTACGCATCGCTTAAAACATAAAAGTTCAGTTATGATTAATGTCTATTTATACCCAGTGATTTGCAGTTTTAAACTGTTTATAAAGGATTTGATATTACTAGAACTTATAATGGAGTTGCATCTCTAAATAAGATATCACAAAGCATTCAATAACTAGAACAATCTTGAACTGCCATTGCTATGTTCAAATCTGCTCATATTCTGCATAATTTTAGGAGAGGGATTTTTTTTTTATGTATAAAAATAACCATATTGAACGGAGCAAAAATGACCTATTGATGATTATAAGTATTGGTGATGAATACAGATGTCGAAAAAAGATGAAAATTTCCTGCTGCTGCAGCAAGATCTACAGGCATGCGCGAAAGACTTGGCTGCTACGAGAAGCTTGGTAACAAATTTATCAGAGGAGAGAGAGCACATCTGGGAGGAAATGAAGCAGCTGAGGGAGAAGAACATGATTATGGATTGCGAGCTTAAATCTCTACAAAAAAAGATTGAATTGCTTGATGAAGATATACTTTATAAAGAAGGACAAATATCCATTCTGAAGGACAGCCTGGGGAACAAGGCTTTTGACATTATTTGCAGTCCCGTCAAGAGAAGAATTTAACTCGGATAATCAGAGTAGGAATCTGAATTTTAACATCTTTAACAGCTTACTGTTGTATTTTATGATCTCCTTTTTAATAAGATTTACATGCATACCACCACTCTCTTTCTATGTATATACTTATATCTAACACCTAAAACTTCAATTTTCATGCATGAGAAGGCGTATTTCACTTTTAAAAAGTTAAAATAGTCATATTTTAATGTGATATGATTGATTTGGGTGGTATAAATGTAAAAAGTAAGGTTTGGTGTTAGATATGTATGTAAATACATAAGAATTGAGTGGCGGCATGCATGTAAATGCTCCTTTATATTTTCTCTTAGTCATTAGATTTGCAATGACTAGAATAATCTGATGGCTTCGAAAACTATTCCGATAGAAAAAAAAAATTATTCATTCATCTACACAATCTAAATATTTATTTATTTCAATCAGGTTGCAATGTTCAGGTTCATGGATGCTGGCGCTCTTTCTGTGCGTCGCATTGAAGTTCAACATTGGATGAACAAACAAACAAACGATTACGCTGTTGATGATTCTTTCATTGCCTGTTCATATTCTGTTACACCATTGTTTGCGTTTTCTTTTTTTATTTTTTTGGGGTACCATTTTTTCACTCTAGTTTCTATAAATCGAACGGCGTGGTCGTTGATATATCGGAGTCCATATGTTTTCCTGATCTAAAGATCATATAATTTCTTCATGGACATATTCATCAGTCTAAATCATCAAATCCCATTTCAGTTCTGGGATCATTTCGTTGTTAGGAGTTGAACAGCTAAATAGTATTCATACAACTGCTCAGTTTTTTTTTTTTTTAGTTTTCATAATTATAAATATCATATGAAAAGTATCACTTATTATCTCATTTTAATAGTCAAATTCATATTTTCATCCATCGGTAAACAGTGCTGTGTAAAAATGAAAGTTTAGGTGTGAGATACGTAAATCCATAAGAATTGGGTGTTATGTATGTAATTATCTTTTTTTTTTTTTTTCATGCAACTACTTGGTTAGCGTAGAGGTTATTATTGTTGGATAGAGATGTTTTCTGATAAATATGGAACTATGTGGATGTAATTTTGGTGCATTTACATACTGCACAATTTGTATGGATTTACATATCTACCACCTAAACTTTTTTATTTACATCCACAGGACTACTTTTTAATATCACATAAAAAATATTGAAAAATACGCCTTTTAATACACTGATTATGTGACCAAATTGGTATACATGTAAATATTATACTGTGTTAGATATGTAAATAGATAAGAACCTGAGTTCCTTTTTTTTTTTTGGGCTCATGCTTCCTTCTTTCTGCTCATACCAAATTAGTGCTTGGTATGCATTCTCTTCTTCCTCAAGCCCTTTAATATATTAATACATGTTTGATATTCACTTAGACATATTACTCATCTCTTATCCATGTTTCTATTCAATTCTTCAGCCAAATCATCTGAACTGATTGCCTATACACTTTTAATCAAAAGTATGCGCTCACATTAGTAAAAATATATTACGCCTGATGTCGGGACGACGATGTGAATCGCACCACACTGTCGTACAAGCAACATGAAGTATACATCCAACTTGTATGTATATTATTAATTAAAATTAAAGATAATCATCTAAATAACTTTAAAGATCTATTTATAATTGATCAAATATAAAAAAACTAGGCCTATGAACAATTTTCAGAAACATTATTGCACAATGATGAGGTTTTCATTGACATTTTGTCAAGCATTATTATTCTTTAAGCATCAGTTGCAGGTAAAAAATGATTGGTACACTCTGGAAGCGAATAAAGGTGTGGTGTACCATACAAAATTATAGATTTTAACCCTTCCAATTATTGAATCGCTTCAAAAGGTAAAGAGGCGATATAAATATTAGTTTGTTTCGGAGTCCAGCATCAAAATATAATTTATTCAAAACTTTCATATTTACATGTACAACAATACATTTTTTATTGAATGATTTATTGCTGTTTCTCTTGATTACTCATTTTATTATAGCACTAGCTTGAATTGATATTACTTTCTTTTTATAATAACAAACAAGCTAAGTGGAGAACTGGCACGAACTCCTATAAGTAGGCTCAAGCTGAGGGTGGCTCCAGCTCGACTCAACTAAGTTATATGCTCAGGATCGTCTTATCATTGTGGGTTTACTGGCAAAAGATGGGCCGACGGTAACATAGGGATGAAAATACCACAACATTCGTTATAGTTTAGAAAAGATAAATAATATAAATTTATAATCTTACATACATTCTGCCAAAAATTCTGGCAACAATCAAATTATGACATTTTTTTAATTTAAAAAAACAATATTTTTTGTTTTGATAGCAAAACCAATGTGGGACTAAATTTCACTTGAATCTTTTGGGAAATTTATATACATACCACTTAATTCCTATGTATTTACATATCAAAAACTTAAATTTTACACACATTCTGTCATACCTATGCTTGAAAAGATGTATCTCACCTTTTGAAATTTAAAATAATAAAATAATAAAATATTGAAATATGATATGAAAATTTTAGGTGATATAAATATAAAAAGTGAAGTTTATATATCTATCTATATATATATATATATATAAGAATTGGGTGGTATGTAAATGCCCCTATTTAAAAAAAAATTATTTTTCTATACTACTAATATATATTTGTATCACATATATTTTTATTTTTTTTATATTTGAGCAAACCAAAAGAGTATAAAAAATGATATAAAATTAGAGTTAGCATGGAGGTGCAAATTTATTTATTAAGTATTTTGCAAATATTTATTTCTTAGGTTTTTAAATAAATTTTTTGTATGTAGTTTGAGTTTTACATGAAATTTGCACTTTAATGTAGTAATATTTACCGTTAAAATTAATATTAAAACATTAAATTATCTTTTCAATTTATAAAATACTATAAAATATAATGAAATATCCATAATATTATTTAATTTATTAATGATAATAAAATACAAATCTTAATTTTAAATTATGAACTATTTTTTATCTAACTTATTTTTATAATAAATTTTCCTGAAAAAATAGGTTAAATCAAAGGTAATCCACATGTGTGCTTTATAGGGCTAAGACACGTGCTGAAGCGTCACAGATTCCATGCCACACGTGGCAGTCTCTCCATGACCAATGTTTGAAATTAATATTGTTTTTTTTTTTGTTCATACCACTTTATTGAAAACTTCGACTGAATAATTGCGTGAAAAAAGTGTATCGAAGAGCTACGAGTTTATTTAAAATATTTACTTTGGTGCAGCTGCTACTTTCCAACTTTTTAGCTGTAGCTGTACTGTCTCAGGAAACAAGTGTGGAGAAACTGACAGGTTGTTTATTGCAGCTGTGTAAAAATAACTGTGAGACAGCTGTTTCTGAGAAATTGATCATTCTGCCCCTATTTAGTTAAACTATTTAGAACGAAACAATGACAGTGTGCTGCCTCAGGAAGCTGTTGTAGGGAAGTTGACATGTTGTTTGTTGCAGCTGTGTGAAACCAGCTGTGAGACAGCTGTTTGTGAGAAATTGATCATTCTGCTCCTATTTAGTTAAACTATTTGGCACAAAACAATGACAAACTTATATATGATACATAAGAAGTAGAAATTCACTTTACAAGCTAAACATGTAAAAAATAAACTTCTACAATTTTTAGTTAATCTCAGAAGCCATAAATTTGATATTTTTAAAGAAAAAAATCAAATAAAAACAATCCAGAATTACAGTTATTCATTTCACGTCACAGTGCAGCCATGAGGAAAAACAATTGGACAATCAGTTGAACCATAATGAATATTTTAGCTAACATCCTCACTGATGCAGTGTCGCGCCGCAGGTTCCCCGCCATGCCAAACACACCCTAAGTATGAAACGCAATTTTACGCATTTGGCTAGCAATTAAAAGTTCATATTTACATGAATAATACTAAAATATTTGACATCACATAAAATATGCCACTTTTACTTGCACCACATTGGTACAAATGCTTTCATGGATGATAATGTAATTTCACCAATTCGTGTGCATCACTAGTTATAAATCATCGCGTTATGCATATTTTTGTTTAGCGCTGATTGTCGTCAGACCCATTTGTTGCTAGAAATCAAGCGTCGCCAGACACACACTGTCAATCGACACATTACACATTGCATATTTTATTGTGTAAAAAAACACTGAAAATAAATTTGTACAATGCAAAGAAATAATTAAATACAATGCGACATACAAGATTCATCACAAATACATCTAAGTCCACTGGGGAGAGGTTATTCCACTATCAACAGGTGGAGTATGGTTCATTACATGAAATTACTCGATCAGTGTAAAAAATATTCGATGTTAAATTGGGCATCACTAATTGATCTTGGGTCGAAATTTGCGTCAAATTTTTATTTACGTCTGAATCTGCATCACCAAAATCCGTCACAAAAAATTTTTGTCGATAATACAAACAACACTAACATAACGACACAGAAGTGTCGAAACTAGCCAACGAAAAATTAGCATCGCATATAAATAAACAAATCAACAAACCCAATTTCTTTGTATTTACATGTCTTAACCACATATACACCTAACATACTACATATGCTATTTTAGACTCATATGACCATGATATTTTCATGTAACAAATACATTATAAGTGCATCTAAATACACACCACACAATTTCTTTGCATTTACATGCCTAACATTTAATTTTTACTTTTTTATAATTATATTATCCAAAATTTTTCTCTCACATAAAAAAAATGTGGTAATTTTCATTTAAAAAAAATATACTTTTTCATGCATAAATATAATTCTATACATGCAATAATTAAAATTTAGGGGTTATATATGTAAATACATAGGAATTAAGCCGTTTGGATGTAAATCTTCCTAAGTTATAATATTCCCTTAATACGCAATTGGTCATGCAATTAGATTTGTTTGGCAAAGCCTGTATTTATGTCCTACATCAACGAACGCAGTTGATTTTTTTTAATTAGCACCCAATTCTTATGTATTTACATATCTCACACCTGAATTTTTATATTTACACACATGACGCTCAAAGTTTTAATATAACATCTAAAATATCACTATCATCATGTTTTAGAAGTCAAATATAACTTTTCATGCATGGATTTATAAATATAAAGATTTAGGTGTGAGATTTGTAAATACAAAATGATTTCCTTTGTTTTTTAATGCAAAATTTGTTAGTTGTGAACATGTGGTTGGAAAATCTATCAGCCAACCTAATCTCAAAGAAATAATTTCAGCTCACGTAATTGACTTTCATTCTTATACCATGCATACCAAATTGTCATTAATTCTTCTATT
>NEWO01000864.1:38443-51834 GCA_003013225.1 Phalaenopsis aphrodite
TTTTCTCTGTCGAGAATATTTCCTGTGTTATTTAAGTGTTATTGTGTGTTATTCATGTGTTATTTTGTCCTGAGAATATTCTTGGTGTTATAATAATACAATAACACATCAATAACACATGAATAACACGCAATAACACATGAATAACACGCAATAATACATGAATAACGCGCAATAACACATGAATAACACAGGAGGGAATATTCCCTGTGTTACTGCGCCGTCTTTTTTTTCTGCCGCGCGAGATGTCGTGGCGTGAATTGATTGGCTACGCACGTTATTTTTACGTGCGTAGTACTGATGTAATATTTTTTTCCAATCATCAACATGTCAAAGCAGTTTCCTCAATAAAGAATTCAAACAAATCAAAGGAACAATAACATCTTCTTGCAACCAGATAAACGTCAATCAACAACAATCCAAATAATATCATATAAATAGAGCTCTGAAGATCAAGAAAACAATATATAGAGAACTCGTAATACCAATTCGAGCAAAACAAGAGCTTCAAAAATCAACTACCAAACCCAAAAAGATCTAAGAAGCTAAGAAAACATCAGGTTAAACAAAATTTTCCAAATCCAAAAGGTCCATAGAACAAATGAAAACAAACAAGCATAACCAACATAAGGAGGAAAGAACCAAAGCTACTAACACTAGAGAGGATGGGAAACCAAAGTGAGCAAACAAACTAAGAAAAATAAACTACCACAATCTAAATAAAATAAAACAAGTAATGTATAAATAATAATAATAATAAGAGCTTAGAAAAACTCAAATCCATAACCAAGAGAATTCATCCAAATTCATTAAAAGTAAAATCTCAATAGGTTGATCAACCAACACTTCTCCTAGACAACCTATTCTCTCAGAAAACTAAAAGAACATCAATCTTACAACCTACATACTTGCTTGTCCTATTTTTACAAGGGTTGACACATAACAAAGCCAATTGAGAGTATGTTTGGGGCAACTACATCTTATTTAAAAGTTGTTGCGCAACAGTTGTACCGGGAAGCTGCTGCGCAAAATTTTTTGTAGGAAAACTGTCTTTGTTTTGTACAGTTGCATATCTGTAACTGTTTATGATAAAAAGATCTTTCTGTCAATATACTGTCGTGTTATTTATAACAGAATCAGCCCTGGTTGCACACTTTATACACGGAAGCAGATATCCAGTTTGAATATTACATATTAAAAGTAACACCTCAATAAATAGTGAGTAAGAGAACAATCAAAATAAAAAAAACAAAATAATCTACATACCATAATCAAATTATAGCAGCAGACGGAGGTGATTTACAAAGCTCGCCAATCGTTGTTGACTCCCAGCTTTCTTCAAGTCTGTGTAATTAACATGCAGAGTTTCACTTTTTTCTCTAATCGAAGATGTGGATACATTATTACAATCACTTGTTTTTTCCTTCTATTGTTATAAGTTGGGTTAGCAAACAACAATGTTAATTGAGTAACAATGATCTGACAGCAATTGCCTGAAGATAATAGTCATCATGATGATTGTTAGGGGTTGTTGACATTGAGCTTTCTTCAAGTCTGCATGCTTAACTCTTAATTAGGGGCATGCAGCCGGTTGTTGCAGGTCGGGTGGTGAGCTCACAAGCATGTTCTGGACGGCAGAATGATGGAGACAATAAAAAGCTAGCAATGATGCAAGTGAGAGGACGGGAGATTACTAATACTTTTTATCTTATTTTAATTTGTGGTCACTATAAATGTAAATAAGAGACATTATGTGTGACATATGTGGTAAGGTTTTATATACTTGTATATATTATGTGATAGTAAAGTTATGATGTTAAATATAAAATTTAACATGTTACATTCAACACAAATATAAAATAGAATACACGAGGTCAAACTTGTTACATGAAAAATATTGAAATGGGAGGGGTGTGATTGTGGCAAGTCGACTTGTTAAGTCTTGAGCTGACTCATTTAAAAATATAATAATATGATATTTATTAAATTTTAAGATTTTTATTTAAATTATTAAAAATATTTTTAAAAAGATATTTTATATTGTTTATCAATTGATTTCTTATTTTTTTTTCTAATTTTTCATTCTATTTATCATTTTATTATAATAATAGCTTAAACTAATATTATTTTTTGCCTTTTAAAAGAAACAAGTTGGCTCATGAACCTGCTCAAACTCATGACTTAAGCTCGAGCTCAATCTAAACTAGATTAATTAATCAAGCTCAAACTCAAGTTGAGGATGGCTCGAGCTCGACTTGGCTCGTTTACACCCCTAGCTTTCCCCGGCACATACATATTGAAAATGATTTTTATTTATAGATTTTTGAAAGGAGCATTGTTGTAAATTGATCCAAAATCCCATTTTATCGGATGGTATGTGTTGTTCCTGCCATTATTGAGGATTATATTACTTGAAGTGGGTAGGATAGTTATAATTATCAAATCATGCACGTACGAAATGAATAATTTCATGAAATCAACATGCTTCTTCGGCCAGAATAGTCTAACTGCCCCCAAACATTAATGGCGTCCACATAGTATTATCTATAACACAAGGGTTAAACAGTTAGACCCCTTTGCTAACTTTGTCATTACATAGCTTCAATATTTAGGCCAATCGAGTCGAACCCAACCCGATCGATGGCTAAATTTTATACAAACATACATACACATATGCCTACTTATGCCTGAGAATGTGTATTTCACTTTTGAAAAGTTAAAATAGTCTTATTTTTTAATGTGATATGAAAGATTTGGTTGATATAAATGTAAAAAAATGAATTTTAGGTGTCAGATATTGTATGATGATAAATATACTAGCACAAATCTCGAAGAAACTGAACGACCAGAAATAAGGGTTTATGGATGGAGATTCGAGTTAGGGAACACAAATTTCACTAGCAAGCAGTCAGCCGAATTTATAGCAGAACCGACCGACACGAGGTGTCGGCAGATGGAGACTTCTGACCTACGCAACCATCAGACGGGGAAACATAGTCAAATTGACATGCATCTCTGTCACGTAGCTGAATATCCATGAAAAAGATATAATCGACCAGTACAGCCGACCGACCCAAGCACTCGGCGATCGGCTGACACAGCCGGTCAACCTTAAAGTCTTACACGACCAATCAACGTCAACTTTTTACTTTTATTACTATGTAATCCCTATAAAACCATTCAGACAATTATAGTAATTGTTCTTTCCTTATATGTAGTTGTATTTGGAACCTCTTATAAATAGGAGGCCACGACAGCAACAAAATGAGTTTTGGATTCTTTCACATTTGGATCCCCACGCTTATTATGTTCTGACACTTGAAGACTGTGACAATCTTGACTTCTCTCTCTCTCTCTCTCTCGCTTCTCTCCTCTCAGCTCTAACTCTCATAGTGTCTTACAAGAAAACATTTTATGATTCAACAGACATGTAAATAGATAGGAATTGGGTGACATGTATGCAAATGTTCCTAATTTAAAAACTTCAACGATGGAACAAGATGGAACAAGCAGTAATTCAAATTCTAAGAAATTGTCAAAATAAATCCTAATTTATTAAATCTAAATATAATTAAATCAAAGCTAATATTTGGTTTAATTAAAATTAAATCCACTTAAATCCATTTGAGCTGTTTGGCATAAACTTAATTGAAAATATCTTTTTTTCTGCCCTAAATCCGTTAAATCCAACTAATAAATGGATTTAATAAATAGAACAAACAAATATTGAATTTGATATCTAACCTATATTTATTATGCTCGGCTAAATTTAATTTAAATCGAACTTACACCCTCTTAAAAATAACATACCAAACATACCCTAACGGTCCGTTTCGGACAGCTTATTTGGTGCGGTGACGTTTTGAAAACACACCTGAGTTGTTTGGGTAAACCGTGTTTTGACAGCTTATGCGTTTTCAAAACGCTGAAAACGCTACCGCACCTAGACAGGTGCGGTAACAGCTTTCTGGCTACGGTCTGACTTTTCCAAGAAAATAAAAATTTGTAATAGCTACCGCACCTAACTTATCAGTAGATTATTCAATAAACTACAACTGCCCCAAACAGACCCTAAAAGTCAGAGTAATAACAAGAGAGTATGAAAAATTCAAAGCTCTTGAACAATCTATTATTATAAGATTGAATTTAAGAAAAAAAAATCTCGTCATTGTCGGTGACTCGATTCTTTGAAACGCGGTAGTCCAAGCCGTCCTAAAACTCTGAATCGTCTTCTTATTTTTCCTCTCGGTGAAATTACAAATATACCTAAAAAATAGGGGTATTATTGCATCATGGATGAGATGTATGAGTGAGGAAAGTCAGGAAAATTATTTGATTGATAAAGCAGTGCAAATAGAACAATTTTTTTTGCAAAACCTTTTATATTTCTCTATACTATGGTCTACAATTGCAATTGACTAAACTGTTAAAACAATCCCTAAGACTATTTATATGAGATTGTTTTAGTCTCAGAGTTTATATAAGTGTCAAAATAGTCCCAACCTAATAAAATTAAGGCTAAAATAATCAAGGGACTATACGAACACTTGTATAAATTATGGGACTAAAACAATCTCATATAAATAGCTCGAGACTATTTTGAGACTTTACTCAATTGCAATTACTTTTAGGTATCTATCAATCTTTTCATGGTTTGCAGGAATTATTTTTTTCATTGAAAACTTTTCACTATTTATTTATTTTCAACCAACATATTCAAGCAATACAAAGCTAAGGTTTTCCTTCACAGAATAAGATACATCCTCAGTTGAAGGCTGCATGCGGTGTCTTATCCTGACCGTAGATCACAGTGATCTATGGTGAGGATTATTTCGATTTTTTTTTTAAAAAAAAAAAATTAGGTGGGGCCCACCGAAATACATAATGACCGTAAATCACCTCCGGATGGTGTCCGATCCATATGGAATAATTTTTCCAGTTGAAGAGGTGAACTTTTACTTGGCAACTAATTGAAATTGAATATTGAGTTTTTTAATCAAGAAAAATGCTTCCTTTCCCTAAAATGGAAGTCAATTTTGTGAAACGTGAGCTTTATAAGGCTTTTATTCCATAAAAACCCCCTATATAATTTTTCTATATAAATAATAAAAATTAATTTTTTTATGTAATTTAAATAATTAATAATTTTACTTCCTGAATATATATTTTTTACCCCTCCTTTTCTCTCTTTAAAATATCATGATTCATGATCCCTTTTATAGGAGAGAATTTAAGTGATTTTAATTACAAATTCAAGCACAAAATGGATATGTAAACCCTCAAATAATAAAATCACTCATTTCAAAGATTAAACTCTAAACCAACAGACCGAAAATTGGCAACAAAACGCATTCCTTGTCCATCAATCAATAATTATTTTAAAAAATTCTATAGAGAGAGAAGAAAAATTTGCCAACATAAGAATTACACAGCGCTGTGTACGTCAGGAGGTTATACAGATGGTATTGAGAGACTATATCCGCGTTATATCTCCGGTATTTGGGGATTATATCCGTGTTACATCTCCTATAACCTCCATGTAATTTACCTGTAACCTACAAATATATGAAAACATAAGTGCAGAACTTATTTGTTGATTACAGGTAGGTTATAGAGAAGTTACAAGAGAGTATAACGTGGATAAAACCCCCCAATACCCTTTGAATAACCTCCCTAATGTACGCAGAGGTACGCAAATTTTCCGAGAGAGAGAGAGAGAATGGAATTAATGGAGTAATGAGGTAGCTAGGGAATTATTGGTTCTGCACTTACTGCAGTAATGGGCTGAGGTGGAAGATAATGGCGTTTCATGAGAAAGGGAAAAGAAAATAGGAAGGATAAAGAAAATAAATAAAGGGGCATTTATACACATACCAACACAGTTCTTATGTATTTACAAATCTACCATCTAAATTTTCATAATTACATTTATACCACTCAAAATTTTAACATCACACAAACAATTCCACCATTATTAACTATTTATAAATGAAATACACATTTTCATGCATAAATTATAACACCAAAATACTATTAATGTAGATATTAAACTTTCGGTGTTACATATGTAAATACAGAAGAATTCTGTGGAATGTACGTAAATTTCTCATAAATAAATGAGGAATTAAAGCATGCTTGTCCTCATGCACTTAATCTCCACCATAAAATACACCCATCCTTGTCCTGAATGTAGAAAGCTTAAATAAGATAGAACCGAGAATGACAAAAATGGCTGCTAGATATAGATAAGACTGATTGAAGGCCATTTGGGAATCATTTCAGCAAACATCTACAACGCCATAAATACTACATAAAACATATAAATCCAGCACCAAAATTTTAAATTTTAAAGGTGTGGGGTGAAAACCAAAATTACATCGAATAACGTTACAGCTTACAAGCATACAAAATCTCATCAAACATTGGGACAAGGATATAGAAATCTATGCCCCGGATTACTGATCTAAAGCGTTGCGGAATCTGCACATGCGGATTAGTGGTATTGTGGTGGTATTGCAACTCAATACCACCACAATACTGTCAATTATCATTAAATCTGCATCCATTCGTACCTATTTTATCCGCACGTAATAATTTTTGCTGGTCTACTTAGTTGTTTGTCTCAGTTATCTGCTCCTGCAGTGCTTCAGGATGATCAGTAAATGTTCTTTCGGAAATGAGTCGTCCAACCTTAACATATTTCTCCATGAATTTGTCTTCCCAATCTTGTAAGACTTCGAGTTCAGAAGCACTGAGACCATGGAGGTTGCCGGTCAGGTCGTTGTGGTCAAAAGACATGAGGGCCAAGGCCCGGCTAGATTCCCTCCCGGCAAATAAAGAATAAGGCCCACCAGGTCCGTAGAACATTCTGAGACAACACAGAAAATGTGGCGCTTGTCAGTTATTAGTTTTTAAGTTTAGTTTCTTAAATGAACCACTATTTGCATACATACCACCCAATTCCTATGTATTTACATATCTAACACCTAAATTTTAATATTTAAGTTCATAGCACTAAAATCTTTAACATTAATTTAACTAATTGTTTAAAGGTTGTTACTTTGAAGAAGCACCAAGGTGTTAAATGTAAATATCAAACTTTTAAGTGTTAGATATGTAAATTCATAAGGATTATTGTGTATGCATGTAAATTTTCCTTTATTATTATTATTATTATGATTATTTATCCTTCGGAATTCACATCTACGATAGTTTACTAAAATTTGGATAGGACGTGAGAAGAGAATCTAATCATATTTAAAACGTTGGAGCACAACTAGGGTTAATTAACTCTTACTTTCCTTGAGATAGCCATGGTGGCTCAGGTTGTCATGTAATAAAAAATTCGCTAGGATGGTTATTGCATAAGAATTATTGAGTTTCAATTTGGGTAGAAATTAATTTTATCTTTTTAAATTTTAATTTAAAAGTATACATTAAGTTGATCCTCTCATAGCCACATCTGCAAGCTTGAGGGATGATAAATTTATAAATAGTTGTTTTAAGGCATATAATTATCAAATTTTTTCATGAATAAAATTTCTCATCTCAATTTTAATCATGTTTTTTTGCTATATATTTTAACACCAAAATGTTATAAATGAAAATATTAAACATTAAGTGTTAGCTATGTAAACACATACGAATTGTGTGGCATGCATGCAAATTTCCCTTAATTTAAAAAGTCTTCTAATATTTTAAATATTTATTTCACCAAAATCTATGGTCCTAAAATCCTAAAAATCGTACAAGTGCACCTACACCGAAAAAAAACTTCTTGTGTGTTTTAAACCATTTGGGCAACAAGCCGCTTATTAAAACCCTCGTTTAGAAATTTTTAATATTTAAAAAACAAAATTTTATAAAATGATAGAATCTATTTAAAACGGCCCCTTAAAGTCCCTAGGTAGCACTTGACCCATTTTGTTGTCCTTGGAGGTTTAGCCCCTCCAAGTTCAACCCAACCCTACCAAAGAGCTAGGGTTCGACCTATTTGATCCATTAAGTCTTTAGTTGATTGGTAGAGCCATTGACCTTGATTTGGGCCACTATGAGTCATGCCAAGTGGATCATTAAGCATTGTCATGAACAACTTAGATGATCGTGGTCGAATTGGTTAACCATAGGAGTGTTAGTAACCTTTTCTCAATTTTCCTATGAAGCACAGACGCGGACACAGGAACATGGATATGACACGAGACAATACAGGAACACGACATAATTAAAAAAATAGGACACGACGCATCATGGACATGTTTTAATATTTAATTAGTTATTAATATAAAACATATATTTTTTTATTTTTCTTTATTAAAAACATCACAAAACAAAGTATGCAATAATAAAATTTAATTTTATAAATATATTTTATATTATAAAACCTCATGCCTATAAAAATAAATTTTCAAAATTAGACACATCGCATGTTTCAAAAAATTCCTACAACTTATCTACTAAAATTTAAAATATCCTAGAGACCCTATACTCCTAAAAATCCTAGTATTGTCCTACTTAAGCCATAATTTTCTTTTGGATGATCCTAACTGAACTAACATATTGATCCTTAAACTTACCTAGTGATCCTAGAGATTTAAGCCTCAAGGGCCTAATTATCAATCCTAGGCTATTCTAGTTGATCATAAACTGATTATTGACCTTAGATGACCTTAAAATTGCTTAATAAATCAATTAGTATTAGGTCAACCTTCATGAGAACTGTGATATGACATAGCACCTAAAGGAGAAGTGTTTAAATCATTTGGACATTTTGACCTTAGAATGCCATGGTCCACCTCAATGTGGAGTCTACCAATCTTTAAGATCTATAAAATCATTCATTATCATAAACATAAAAAAGCAGAAACTTTGAAAATGAGTCCCCCCTACCTTATTAGTCTAGACCTCTTGACACTTGGCTTTAGGATCTACAATCTTGAAATGAATTGCCCCTTCACTCCACTAGTATTTTGTCATATAGCCTAACTCTTAGATCCAAGAAATAAGACTAATAAATAATTTTTTGAGCTAAAAATCAATTATAATCTAAGTAACAATTTTTACGAAGTAAATGTTATGCTAAGGCACTAAGCGCTAATACGATGTGAAATAAGATAAGCAAAGTATTTAATCATTCCAAAATAATTAAGAAAACTTCAATACATGGCAGTCTTATTTGTAGTAATTACATTTATCATAATTCAAGAAAAATAAGAGGAAAATTTTGGAGGGACAGGTGGATGACCATCTTTTTTTAGAACATTATACCCTCTCCAAAATATAGGCTATGAGACCGTATGATGACATGGCCTACCTTAGCGCTTATTTTGATCATCACTTATCCTTAATGATGAAACCCACAAGTCATAAAATGGAGTAACAAATAATTCAGAACATTAATGCTTTAATTGAAACCACCTTTGGTTAACGAACTTGAACATACTTTTATCAATGGTATAACTTAAACATCACATGTTAATTAGATTAGTCACCATTACTAGCTTAATACACGTTAAATGTTGTGAAAGGTACATTTTAAACATCCTAGAATTAGAATGTAGTTAGGTTTGCACTCTCCTTCCATGTGGAGTGATGTATTGATGGGTTGGTAACACTATTATTTACAATTATATGCACTAAGATGGTGATATTTTCACCATGTAAGTGCTTATCATGTGGTATCCTTGAAGCTGCTATTAGCTTGCTTCGCACAATGTTGTTTTAAGCCAACAATGTTTAGAGAGAATTTGTGTACATGTTGGAATTGGCTAATGTACTATTTCTTTGTCAAATTTTAGACTAAAAAAATAATGTAGAATTGTATGATGATCTAGAAGGCAGGGAGCCGGACAGAATCCTATGAAAGACCCAACAAGTCATCTATTTAATGTATAGATCATAATAATTGGTTATATATCCATCTTATTCTTTTCTCTTTCTAATATGTATTGTATAACTCAATTGAACTTAGATATTATTTATTCGTTCATTGCAAATTTATTTTACTCCATGGAGCGCTAGAAATTCAATGGCCTTTCATATACTTGCTAGGCTCAGAATGTTATATCTTTACCCTAAATTTTAAATAATATAAATTCAAGCATAAGTAGCTGATTTTCATTAAAATCTAATGCATGACTTGTCTTTAAATCATATTTTTCCAGTAATCATAATCAATCATAGAACCTACAGAGCCAAATTATGAATAGTTAGTGTTCAGTTGACTAACTTGCCCATTAAAGGTGTGCTCAAGAGATATAGATAACTATCTCATACCGATTGATGTTGGGGACTTGGGGGAGATCAAGCCTGAGTGAACCAACCACTGGGTTCAGTAGAAGAAGGCTCTCGGTCCAGCATGAGGGTGGACTGGCCCTCTCTTCCTTCTTTCATTGGGCGGGAATTATTCCCTCCTTGTTTTTCTGTTTTTACGCCTATATATCTATTATAAATATGTGTGTTTGTTGTCTTAGGGTTTAGTTTTTGCTGAGTTTCTGTCCAAGCTAGCCCTCGGTGGTTGTTTTCCCCTCCAAGGGGGGAGGTGGTACTTCAACTATAACTCGTCTGAGATGGTGACCTTTTCAAGGGTTTGAGAGGTGCTCCGACTGTAACTTGATCATGTGGGGATATTCATCCTAACATATTTCCCTCCACCTGATCACTGCCATCTCACCAACACCCACCCTTCCTATTTTCACAGCCCCCAAACCCTCCCAAATGAAAGCCTACTGTAGCCCCTCCAAGAAACCCTCCTATTCTTGTTTTCACTACCGCCAAACCTTCTCTCGTGACCACCTACTGCAGCCCCTCTCCTGTAACCCCTTCGCTTCCTAAATTTCTTCCTGTTGTCACCCCAAACCCCTCCACGTATTAACATGTTGCCACCATGTCCTTCCCCAACCTGCTTCCTTGGACCACTGCACCTGACCACCTGTTGTCGTAACCCACTATCCACCCTCCCAGCCATAAGCCGACACTGCCATCTACTCCACTGTTGTACCATAACCCCTTCCACACCTTGTATAGCTGCCACTGCCCCAATCCATCACATCTCTTGCCACTCGGTCGAGATTTTAAGCATTCGCCCTCGCCCTCGCCCTAAGAGTTCTTTTATGTTGTGCTTGTTTTTTTCCTATTATCAAGAGTCCTTGTGTGTAACTCAATTGAATTTTAACAATAATATTTTCATTTATATTGTGGTTTGGGTTAACTCCGGTAATATATAGTATCAGAGCTAGAATAACCCTACTCCTATCCTAGGGTTCATGGCATTCGCCCCTAACCAAGCCATTTCCACCAAAAATTTCTTTCCTAACACCCACCAAATTATAGCCAAATATTGATCTAATCCTAATTTTCCATTGATGATTTTATAAATCAGTAACCCTAATTAAATTTTATACATCTTCCATTAGCCTCATACACCCTCTTTCACCTTCAAACCCTAAAGCATAGCCATGTCACCATAAAGATACATGTCCGAGCCTACCCGGAAAGAGATAAAACAAAAGATCCTTCAACTTTAACGGAGGTTTGCGGACATAAAGGATGAAACTCAGGGGGAGGTTACCCTTGACTAGGATCTGGGGAGTCAAATGGGAGAACGAGGTGATGATCTGAATCCCTTCCATAAAGAGGATTTTAGTGGTGCTGAAGACCAACTACGATGCTTTGAAATCTAATATCAAAGGAAGACAAGAGAAGAGCAAGCATATGGATGATACAAATACTTCATAATAAATGTAGATCTACTAGAGTTTGATGGATGTATGGATCCATGAGACTTCATTAGTTGGTTGAAATCGTATGAGATAATCTTCAAGTACAGAAATGTAACAAAAGATAAAAGGGTAAAACTAGCGGTTATCAAATTGAGAAAGAGCATCTCTTTGTGGTGGGACAACTTGCAAAGGCAAAGGAGGTAATAACAAGATTAGAAAGTGAGAAAAGATAAAGAAGACGATGCAGCGAAAATACTCACCCCCTCACTACCATTATCATATGTTTCTGAAACTCCACCACTAGTAACAGAGAGACCTATCAGTGGAGGAGTTCACTGTGTAGTTCGACCAATTGCAAATGAAGTGTGATTTAGTTGGCAAGAAGAAACCATCAAAACCCATGATATGGGGGTTTGAAACCTGCTACCAGCAATGGGATGTAGCTGCAACCTTACTGGTCACCTTGAGATGTCCAAACCTTAACATTGAAAGTGAACAGGTAGCAGAAATAGAGCAGGCAACCACCACCAGTCAGGCAACCACCACCAGTCAGGCAACCACACACAGTTGGAGATACCAAGAGGAGCAAACAACCTACTACAGCCTCTGTTAGAAAATGCTTGAAATGTCACGGATTTGGGCACATCACCTCCAACTGCCCGACAAGCCCAATTGTCTTTTATCGAGCAAAGCGTCGTGGAAGAGTTTAGTGACGAGGAAACAACTGAGGAACAAGGTGAGGCGCATATCTTCCACCTGATTAGGATGAGATGCTCATAGTTTGATGGGTTTTACATACTGGGGAGACAAGGGATCCGCAGTGGCTTCAACACAACATATTCCACACTCGTTGCACTGTGAATGGGAAGATGTGCAATCTCATCATCGATGGAGGGAGCAGAAAGAACGTGGCATCTACACAGATGATAAAGAAAATGGGCCTCATTACTCAGAGACATATCCAGTCATATTCACTAACGTGGCTGAAGAATGAAAACAGGGTCAATATTAACCGAATGAGCCTAGTGGAGTTCTCAATTGGAAGCCAGTTGCAGGATTGGGTGTTGATGCGATTTGGTCCTCATGGATGTCTGCCACCTTTTGTTGGGAGAATCATGACAGTTTGATTATAAAACTCAGCATGACAGATTCGAAAACACCTACTCCATCACCAAGTAGGGGAAGCACATCGCCCTTCCCCCTCCAGTGGAACTCGAGATCATGGGTGACCTAGCCAACAGAACAAAACCGGTGAGATCAATTTCAGTGACAACAGAGAATGATAGGACAGAGACACTAGCACAATACATGGTACATGCATGACAAAGAGCATTTTAGAATTAATACCTTGCTAGCCGATCATGAATTACTTTAGAAGTATTCATCAACATAGGCGAGACACAAAGACTCGGTTCAGTTTAATAGCGGATCTCCAGGAGAGCAGATCGATAGTGATGTATGCTCGCAAGTGGAGAAAAAACTTCAGGTGCTCCAGGAGGCAGTATAGGCAACAATGAGATCCAAGTGTTGCAAGGGGTAAAGATGAAGAACCAGAAGCTTTGACGAATAAATTCGAAACTCCCCCAATCCCTAGAGAGTGACACGGGGGACATAAGGGAGGTCAGGCGTGACTGAACTAGCCACTAGGTTCAGCAAGAGAAGGCTCTCAGTACA
>NEWO01000864.1:52869-63054 GCA_003013225.1 Phalaenopsis aphrodite
TGTGTAAACCCATTGAATTTCAACGATAATATTTTCATTTCTATCATAATTTGGGTTAACTCCGGTATCACAAATATTCATAGATGCAAACTCAAAAGGTTGAGTAGAAACTAATAAGTTTATTTTACATGACATATTAAGGATTAGATCCTAAAAAAAATATTTATAATCTTGTTTCATATAATATCCTTTTTCATCGGAAGGCTTTTGTTGTAGTAGCCATTTTGTAAGCCCCATTCATAAAGATATTTTCTTAGATTTACATAGAGATTGGTGTCCTAATGTTAATATGCTTAAGTGGGCCCATATATTTAAGTGAGATAATAAAATCACCATTATCTTGCAATTACATGGAGACTTGGTGTCATGATGTTAATATCCTTAAAAAATTTATTCTAAGTGAGAAAATAAGATCATATGTTGAGCTTTTTCATGCTCTATTGGTACAAGTCATAAGTCTCAACACATTTTATTAGATATAATAGATGTTCATACCCCCAACGATTTGTTTGGCCCCTGCCATAAATATAGGTTCAAGGCTAGCATAATCTTTTCATGTCTTAATTCTTTTTTAAGACAATTCTCCAATGTTAGTCATCATCAAGAAAGTGTATACCTCACTTTCTAATAAAAACAATCAACAAAAATGAGAATAAAATAAAATCATTATCTCAAATATAAAGCTTAATATTGGCTTCTGCACCCTTTGGATGACATAAGCTTCTCAATTCTGTACAAACCTAGTGTTATCATATTTCAAATTCTTCTGTCCTTATTTTCACATTGGACATCCTAACGCTTTTGATATCTTGAAAATCCAAATTAATTGATGAAATATCTTTGACAATCCTCATGCAAGAACCATATCTTAAGTTGAGAGTTCCCTTTGGATCTAAAAACTCTAAAAGAGATAATCAACCAAAGGTATGGGTTCATAATGAAATTTGCCTCCATAACAAAATAAACCCTATCTACTATTACTTTTTGTTAAATAGAAAAAATATATATATATTTTACATACTTCTTTGTCATTCAGAACCGTATAGTAAATTGGCTTTCTGTCTTTTGAAATAGTACAATTCCACTCTAAAAAAGTATTCAAAAAATAAATATATATGTAATTCATCCATTTTCCATTTACCTCGTGAGAAAAATTTATTAGCTCTTGTTAGTTTGTCTTTCAAAGCCCATAAACCCTATTAGTGTAGATGTTGTGACAGCTTGAACTCTCATCAATCGAGAATTGAGATATTGTCCGCTTTGGTCTAATAGCAGCATGATTTTGTCACCTTGGTGTAACTTCTTAGTAGGTCACTCCTTCAGGGAGTAATCCAACACAAACACGCTTAAATTTGGAGTTTCCATTGAAATTTTAATTGTTACACTACAATATGCCTCAATGTTTAAGAGTTTAGCTGCATTCTACATAAAGGGTCTTACAATCTTCTCCACTTAAGTATTTGATGTTTTTGTTAGTGCTCAAAGCCCAAAATCATTCACCATGTAGATAGAATTTAAGAGGTGACCCCCACCATGAAGCACTTTATCCCATCTTAGGTTCAAGAGTTGACCCCATCATGAAGCACTTTATCCCATCTTGGGTTCAAGAGGTAGCTCCCATGACATAGTGTTTTGTTTTGTAAGATAATTAGTTCCCATCTTCAGATTGGTGTAATGCTTTAATATCACTTGTAACAACCCAAACTCTCATCCATCAATATATTGTCCGTTTTGGCCTAATTGTCTCACGATACTGTCCCATTGTTGTTACTTCCCAAGAAGTAACCCATCCCAGGAGTGCTCCACACGAGCACACTTAACTTTGGAGTTCAATCAAAATTTCAACCATTACACCACAAGGCGCATCGATGTTTAAGAGTTTAGCTACATTCTATGTAAGAGGTCTCACATATGCACTATTGAAGATGGAATTATCGATGTTTTCAGAGATGAGCATTTAGTCGGTTTGGACGGATCGGTTTTCAAATTGTCTAAACCAATTGCAACTGGAATTCAAAATTAAAAAAATCGAGCAAAACAAAATTTTAATAAAACCAAACCAAAATTTAATTATGTTAAATGGTTCGGTTATGAAATAAACCGAAATTTAGTTGTTAGTTAGAGTTTGGCTATGAACAAGAATTAAACATTACACATATTACATGAATAACATCAATTTAATTTCACAATCCTGCATTTAAGAAGTGTCAGCATATGAGAGAGGCGTCAGAGCAAGGATCAAGGAGAGGCGGAGATTTGCCATGGATCTAGCACCATTGCAGCTCACACTCTTCTCCATTCTCGATCGGTAGATGTAATGGTATGTTCCTTCGATCTGATACCTAGTCGTTTCCTTACACCGGTCGCGACTGTCTGCGAGGTTTTCAAACAGAAGGGACGAAGGAGAAACCGCAGCTGTTTGCGAGGGTTTCGGAGGGGATGGTCCATGATTTTGATTGCGAGGAGAAGAGATCGCGTGAGACGCAGCCGAGAGAGACAAGGCAGGTGGGTAAAACAGGCGTTGGAAATTCTGATCGCGGGGTTATACCCGTGATCGTGTTTTCCTGAAAATAAAAACATTGTTTTCGAATAATCAGTAAAAACGTGCAAATCAAACGGTACGGTGGCGTTTTCAAAAACACCGCCGCACTTATAAGCTGCCCCAAACGGGCCCTAAAACTAAGAAAAATAAGTTGTTTTATTGTGGTAAGGAGATTGAAGCTTTTATTTTTTGTGAGTATTGTGTTTTAAGTAAACATTTGGGTCATGTGTTAGATGAAAAGGTAGAAATAGATACATTTTTAGCTTCATAGATGACTTCCCAAGGAAGGAATGGGTTTCATGTTTAAGAAACATTGACGAGATAGAAGACTCGTACTAAGAACCAAACTAGCAATAAATTCAAGAGGTTGATATAGCAATGACTTCAAATTTTGTCCTTTAAAATTGAGATATTTTATTGAAACAAAAACTTATAAGGAGTGTCAAAATGGTTAAATATGACATTTTGAAGAGGGCCAATATATATGTTATCCATTGCTTGTTTGAGCAAGAATATTTTGTCAAATATTGTTAGTATTGCAAATTTCATAGTGAATGGATAACCAACAACAACTACCAATATGAGGAAACCTGAGGAGGTGGACAAATCATTCTACAAGTCATTCCATTTTAAGGGTGATGGTTGTTCCAGTTATGTTCATGTTAAATAAAGCAAGCATGAACCCAAAAATAAAAGGTGCATATTTCTTGGGTATGTAGAAAATGTAAAGGGATACAAACTTTGATGTATTAACGCGAACTCAATTGGATTACTAATTAGTATAGGTCAACTACAGTGAATCAGACATGCTTCAACATAAGTCAATGCAAATTAAAGATTGAGAAGGAGGTCAAATAATAAAGCTTTACAGAATTGAAGGAGCGTACACAAGCCGATCTTAAATCACTGCAGCAACCTATTGAGCCTGAATTTCACGAGAAGATGACACAATCACAATCACAATAATTTTTTCTTCATGCAGAACCTATATATTGAAGCACGATTGAATGGCTTTTTAAGAAAAATGTCAATCTTATTCTCTCTTCAAGGATTTGTAACCTTGTAAAGAAACTTTCAAGCCTTCAAAATTTTTGCAGCTATCCCTATAAGAAAGCTTTTACGTCCACTCTGACAACAACATTTCAAATCTTCCAAAAAGCTCATTCACATCAGAAGTTATAAGATTCTACCTAATGAGATGATATTGGGTGATACATTGTGATCCTCAATATTTTTCTCCCTATCTGCTTGACCATTATATTTGGAGAGTTCTCGTGTGCAGAAGGCAGTGATAGATGCAAGAGCAGTGTCGATGGTCTGATTAATTATAACTTTCATTTAATTAGTTAATAAAACTATCACTATTTGAATTGTTTGATACTTATCTTAACTAGGGTCCTTCATGTAAATATTTCGACCCTACCTCCTTCCTACCCCCCCAACCACCCTTACTCCCTCACATTGGCCTAACATAATTTCCCTCACCCTCTCTCCCATTCTCTCCTCCCACACTCATTCCTCAATCTTCCCTTCATTCCCATTTGAATACATTATGGACCAGATATCTACTCAAACATTTACGATCTATCCCTCTCTTTATAAATTGCTTCTCTCCTTCCTCTCAATCCTCTTGGTCAATGTTATTCATACTAAACCCCTAAAATCATAATTCAAATTGTAAAATTCATATCTAGATGTTATCAAAATTATTCTGATGCAGTTTATAATCCCATCTCTTTTGTTGCAAACGAACAACCCTTGGCAACCTTTCTAAAACCTAGAAACAACCAATCACATTCCAACTCTTTTGAGATTCCACCTACTTTCATGTTTTGTTACTTAACAATAGGTAATATCACAAATACTTACGACATAGCATCATTGCGTGAAATTAATTGTCATAGCTTCACTATATTCTTTCAATTCAATGTTCATGCAAATGACTCAATGTTAGAAAACACCATTGTCCAATCTCTCCTTATCTACTACACTGCATCAATTGTCTTCTCATTTAAAGCAAGTGGTTGAACCAAGATTTAAAGCTCCGGTTCATATTCCAACTGTGGCATAATTTTTTTTTTCCTTTTTTTGGTCAAAAAATTAGGGTTCTTACAAAAGGAGCAAAAATTTTCTCTTTTTTGTTATTGATTTCTTGAAATGCATTGGTACAAATATGGTCCTAGGCATCCTTTCCGTTTTTTAAAAAAAATCAATAAATGATAAGTAACAAAATGGAAGCAAATCATTATATGAACCTCTTAAGGAATAATTATAACAGGTCAAAACTTTATACGTCAAGGAATTTCTTAGTTCTAGAGGCACAAGAATTGATTAGCTACTAGAAGACCATTATATATATATATATATATATATATANTATATATATATATATATATATATATATATATATATATATATATACCATTTGATTGCCAAATAAAAAAGGATAATGATAGTATTAGTCTCAATAATAGTGTCATTATGTGCTTTTGATGTTTAAGAAAGATGGTTCATAGTGTTGCATCTCCAAAGTTAAGCAATCAAGTAACTCAAGATCAAATAAATCTCTCCATATACTTAATTTGAAGACATGTTTAAACTTTATGATAAATAAAACTAGACATCTACTGTAAATTTTAAAAGGCCTTCTAAGAATATTAAGCATACACATGAGCTAAGGAGCATCAATCAGTCTTTGAAATCAAAAGCATTAAATGGAACAAGAACTGGGATCCTAAGGTTCGTTCAATTTAACTCTCTTAATAAGGTTTTCCTATAATGTGATAATTTTCAAAGTTGAGGCAAATCTGCTATGTGCTCAATTCCTTGTTAAGTTGACAACTCAATTGGAGGTTATAGAGGTGCAATTGCATGAGTGACCACCAAATTTGTACCTTAGGAGATAGATAAGGATGAGAGTTAGTAATACATAAAATTTTCTAAACAGTAATTGCTATCAAGAATCGGGTATTGGTTTTCTTCTTCGAAAGCTTTAAGACTTAAATGTGGGTTAAGTTATTATGGATTTGTATTTGAAAGAGATCTTAAGAATTACAAAGATATTTTCTCGAAAATTCTAATAGGTTTAAGAAAATATTTATACATATGGATTTGTATTTGAAAGAGATCTTAAGAATTACAAAGATATTTTCTCGAAAATTCTAATAGGTTTAAGAAAATATTTATACATTTCAAAACACATAAATATTTTAACTTCCACGGTTGATGATAGCAACATCATAGCACCAGTAAAAACTTACTAAAATTTGGACAACAACCATCTACAGGTCAACATAATAAATCAAATCTTGACAATCATGCTCAATCAAAGGTGGGGAAGTTCTATTAGAGCGTCTCTTAACCTTGAGATTTAATCATTCGATGGTCAACATAGAGCCAGAATCATGAAAACACCCAAAAAATTGTCACTTTACAAATCTTCTCATCATATCAAATTAAGATGTGATGTAAAGGTTTCTCCAATAATACGATAAATTTCAAGTTGAGACCTAAGAGAAATCTAATATGTGGTGCATTGCATATGAAGGTGAAAACTCAATAGAAAATTATAGAGATCCAATAGAATGAGCATCCAACAACTTATGTACCATATAAGCTCAGCATGGCACAAAGTTTTTCTGAATCTTAAGACGTAGAACTTTGAAATCATCTATAGAAGGAATTTTCTGAACAATGATTGCAATCTGGAATTGAAATTATTGACCATTCGCTTCAAAAGCTTTAGGGGTTGTATGGACAAAGATGACATTAAAGTTATTAGGATTTAGTAAATCCCTTGAATTCATTTTTTACTAAATCCTGCATGGTTTAAATCCAAAAAACTGTTTGGTGACAGATTTACTAAATCCAGTAAATCCAACATAACAGTTTGGCAAGTAAGTAGAACAAACCAAACAGCTCTTCCTCCAAATCCCATAAATCCACTGATCTGTGGGATTTAGAAAATCTGAGATTTACAACGGAAATCTGTGAAATCCATATTTGTCAAATCCGCGGTTATTTTTTGTCCAAAATGACCGTCTTGCAAGATTTAGCCTACAACCAAGTTAAATCCTGCTCTAAATCCGTTGCCCAACAGCCCCTTAAGATTTAAGATTTTGAGCCCTTTTCTAGCTTGTTTTTTAGAAATATGCTTTAGAGTTATAAGAACGATCAATCTTAGTAAGTTTTATTTGTTTAAGATAATGTTTATGCCTTCATCTAAAACACACAAGAATTCATCTTCCATGGTTGATGACATCAACATCCAATAATCAAAGGAAACCCACCTAAATTTGGTCAATATCATTGATAGAAAATTGCAGTAAACCGTCAAGAAGTTTTATTGACCCAAGCAACCTTAAAGGGCCTAGAATGCCTCAAGACCTTAAGATTTAATCTTATTATGGTTCTTAGATCTAAAATCTTGTTACTACCCAAAAAAGTTACACTTCAAAAGCCATCTCATTATATCAAATAAAGATATAGAAGATATTGGCCCCCTTCAATAATTTGGAATTGAGGATAGAGAGAATAATATGCACAACAACATCATAGACATCTTCTAAAATCAATTCATTATAATAACCAAATTATTTTTAGCTTAATTCATTGTTTTAGCAGTTTTGAAATGTTGCTAATGTTTTGTAATAATTTCCTTGGGTTATAGTGTCAATTGTTTTGTCCCTCGAAAGATTTAGAAGTCCTCGGTAGTGATGTTGAAGATATTTCCACGTGTTCAATGCTTATCCATAAGCTTTTACCATGAAGTTCAGAACATTAGACCACTTGGTTTACATGATATATTAACCTGTTGACAAACAAATGAATAATTTTTTTTTTAAAAAAAGACTCAACTTGACACCTAACCACGAGTTCCTCGAATAATGTCAAATAGTCAGAAACCCTAAACAAACAAAACCATTTATGGTTGAGTAATTGTTTATCAATTAAATTTGCGTGCTAGCAAGTGGCTACCATACCAGCTGGCCACTTTGCCAAGGCTACCTGACAACCTTTTCTTTTTCCTCTCACTCTCTCCCCCTGAACCTCACTCACTGAAGATATCTATTTCATGCCAATCTATCTAACCCACCGAACTAACAAAATTAACTGCTCGTATAAAGTCAAATCTAAACAACAGCAGAAAACAAGTAAAACTTCCATCTCAATCCAGACCCATCAAAAATCAGACACAACAAGACGTACCTGGATTTCGAAACATCGTATACATTCCCTTTAATCGCCATCAGAAGAGGTTTCTTCGGATCCGATCCATCGTAAGCTCTCAGCTCCTCGATCGTCACATCCCCGATCTCGACAGGTTCGAGAGGTAATTCCGGCTCCGACACCACCGATCTACTCTCCGCCGCCGCCGCCGCCGCCGCCTCCACCGGTGAAACAAACATCCCACAGACCATGTGGTAGACGCCAACCATAACCGCCAGGATAGTAAAAAAGGCAACCGGCGAAAGCCCCGTGTACGAGTAAATCGTCTCTGCGACAGTCGAGTAGAGGTCCATGACTCCCATTGCTGGATCAGGGTTTTCTTCCTCGCCTTCACTCTGCTATCAGATGTTCTTGATGGTGGAAATTTGCAGGGATTTCGATTTCTGAAGCGTCTCGATTGATAAAGCAGCAGCTGCGGTGGATCACAGGCAGCTACTGTGGCGGGAAAAAAGTGATCGAGGAAGACGTACAGATTGGATTTTTCAAAGTAGTCTTTATGGCCGAAAAATTTGTTGAATTCTGCGCCTAAAGTGTACTATAAAGCGAATTGCTTTTGGGAGAGAGGGCAGTCTTAATTAATTTTTAACTTATTGTATTTATTTATTATTATTTTTTTTAAAGTAAATTGGCCTTAAGGCCCCATTTTGAACAAAAATTTTTCTGTGGGTGCGGCGCAGAGTATTACTGAGTTATTTTCAGGTTATTTCTGATTTATTTTCCATAATCCAGAAATAACCGAAAAATAACATGCCGTCTTTATTTTTGGGTTATTTCTAGGTTATTTCCGGATTATTAAAAATAACCCTGAAATAACATGAAATAACTCAGGAATAAACTGCACCGCACGTCTTTTTTTTTTGAGTTATTTCTGAGTTATTTTGGGATTATTAAAAATAACCCAGAAATAACCTGAAATAACTCAGGAATAAATTGCACCGCACATAGAGGTACGTCAGGTGTCTGTATAGAAAATGTGCGCCATTTTGGGAGAGAGGGTAGGTTATACGCTCCTTATGCATTTTGAAAATCCAACTCATGAGTTTGATTTTCACGTTTTACTTGTGTATCCTAAAACATTGATCAGATTTTTTTAATAAATGCGGCCGCTAGGTTGACCTCGACCTCGCGGCCCTCATTCTTAAGTTTACCTGTTTGCTCTTTGTTCCTCACTCGACCCCAGCCATTTCTTGTCGGAGTTCAGATTCGTCGTGCTCTTCACCATTTCCGTCGTCGTTCCCTGAAACTGATAAGCCCTTATTACACGTTTATGATGGAAGTTCTAAGTAAACTAAACATGCATACTAGTAAAATTTCTTCGTGTAAGGTTAAAAATGGGGCTAAGCTTGTTTCTCTTATTCACCCTATTAGATTATTATGATCATCTAGTTGGGGACATAGGTATATCCACTTGAACAAGTGCATATTAAAGTTGTAGTGATGTTGCTAATAGCTACAATTCTTCAAAAGTATGGTCTTATTTAAGATTTATAAACTGAATTTAATCACTGTTTTTTTCTTAGATTAATCTTGTGAAGGTAACAATATGTACGATTGTTTAGATATGAGGATTTTTTTTTCTTATAATGAAATGAAGTTGTTTGGTATAGGAATGTGGTGCAAGGATATGTATGCACGCCATTAAATTTCTTGATTTATGTGCAATAGTTTTAATATTGCACTCCGTCCTTATAAATTGGAAGCTAGTATTGCTAGTATTGGATAAGATTTTTTTTGCTTCGCAAGTATTAGAAAGATTGCAATAATAGTTCTGTTGCAAATAATACTACTACACAGAGGCAGAACGATCATTTATCCAGAAATAACTGTTGTTTTCTAATCGCAGAAATCAAACAACTAAACAGTTTATCCAAATCAGTCGCTTATCAATAGATTATTAATAAGTTGTAACTGTCCAAAAAGACCCTATATATTTAGAGTGATGGTGTAGTTGTTGATGGTTGGAGCTTATGCCATTTTTTAATATTTTTTTATATTCTATTTATAAGTTATAACATTAATATATAAGTGAATTGGATGCAAATCCAGAATATGATCTAGGACTTGATTTGAACTATGTTTATAATCAAACTAATTGTCTCGATAATTTGAACTCAATCACAGTGAACGTAATCTGATATGAGTCCAAATAAATCTGGATCAAACACTTGAAGTGTTATTATAGTGCATCACCTTTAAGACAAAATAATCTCCAAATTTGTTTTGTTTATAGTCAATCGAGCAACTCGACGAAAGGTATCCAAATAGTCTCTATATACATATCTATGTATGTGTGTGTATGTATTAACATTTAGGTGTCTTAATGTATGTATATGTATATATATATATATATATATATATATATATATATATATATATATATATATATATATATATATATATATATATATATATAT
>NEWO01000864.1:67642-93320 GCA_003013225.1 Phalaenopsis aphrodite
TTTTCAAGGAAAAATATTTTTATTTTTCCTAAGAAAATCGTAAGCATTCATAATAAAAAGAAATGTGCCAAAGCGAAAGTCCTTCCGCTCCCACACTCATTTATTGCTTCCACAACATCATATCAAAGCGAACAATATGCAATCATCTAAGTCCCTATATCTATAATTGCAATCCTAACCCAAATTCCAACAAGATTATGTACACATTAATTGCATCTCCCTTTCATAAAAATATTATACATAAATGAATGCATTGCTCTTCCTCATCATAATTTACGGGGATATAGAAGCCTTGTTAATCAATATATTCCCCCTCAAGTGTATAAAAATGAGATATTTTATAATATGTATAACATTTGATCTCATGAAAACGACAAAATAATTAGCTCTCTAATGATGAACATAATACTGAAGTCAAAATTCCATCCTCCAATCAATTACTTTTTCAAACACCCAAACAAATCAAAATTCAGTATTTAATACTAATAATTGATCTGAAATAGAATTTTATATAGAACTAAGATTCTATAAATAATAAAAAACTTCAAGAAAGCAACAAAAATGATATAGAAAAATTAAATACTTTAAGAAATCCTCACTTGAACATTTTTTCTTAAATATAAAACAGATATCCAAGATTTCCTTTCCTTTACCCGCACTAAAATTCCCTCATAAACTCATTTTTTATTTAACTGAACAAAATATCCCCCTGCAGGTAATTCAAACTAAGGGTCTGTTTGGCGCAGCTTATTTGGTGCGGTGACGTTTTGAAAACCCACATGGCTTGTTTGGGTAAACTGCGTTTTGACAGTTATGCGTTTTGAAATTTTAGACTAAGGGTCTGTTAGTGGCAGTTGTTTGGTTTTTCCAAAAAAATAAAAATTTGTAATAGTCACTGCACCTAGCTTATCAACAAATTATATTTAATCAGCTTATCAGCATATTATTCAATAAGTTGAACTGCCCCAAACAGATCCTAAAAGTTTGGGGAGTTGTTCTCGCCAATTGTGGCACGCTGAAAGGTGGCTGCATGCATGTTGTGAGGATATGGAACACACAACCTATCTTACCACATACGCCTTAAAAATAATATTAACAATATTATTATTATCATTATTATTATTATTATTATTATTATTATTACAGCTGCCATTATTATGTTTTTGCACATACATAAAAATAAAAGGAAATTTACATAAATACCACAAAATTCTTATGCATTTACATATCTACACCTAATCTTTTATATCTAAATTTATAACACTTTGGTGTCATAACCTGTGCATGCAAACGCGTATTTCACTTTTAAAAAGTAAGTAATAATGTTATATTTTATGTGATATCAAAGATTTGAGTGTTATGTATGTAAATATAAAAGCACTGTGTGGCAAGTTTGTAAATGCCCCAAAATTAAAAATATGATGAGTTCAAATTTAATTTAAATTAAAATAATGACACAACTAAATTCATAGCTTATAAAAATATGATTACTTTAATGGTTAAAGTCAATTTCACAATTAACATGATTACTTTAATGGTTAAAGTCAATTTCATAATTAAAAGATGTCAAATGATCATATATATATATATTTTTTTTTTACACTTGCCAATCTTATAAAGAATCATATCAATTTCTCAAACACAAGGTTCCATTTACATGAAAGGCTAATAAACAAACTTTGTGGTATCTACTTCATTACAAAGGAAAATAAATAATTTTTTGTATTACTCTCCTCAACTTATTTTCCCTTTTTAATTTTTTTTATGCAAACTTCTAAACTATACAAGCAATAAAGTGAATATTACTCTTATTTTGTTCACTATACTCAGATTGTGATGTGCCAATTTACTCATTATTATTTACTTTACCAAAACCATTTGTGATAAGCTTAATAATTCCTAATACTCCACTCATCCAAGTAAGAGTTTTTTTAGGGTAGCTTTTCGACTATTTTATTTTTCAAACCATTGCCACACATTCATTGGCTACTATTTTCTTGTTATATTTCAAAATTTTCAATAGTGTTGTGATTGCAAAAAAACTACTGTCCATTTTTTTAAAAATAAAAATGTTTAAATACCAACACAATTTCCAAAAAAGTTACTTTCCCACAACAATTTGAGAACCTTAATGTCACCTCCCAAAACAGCTATTAAGAGAGGTGGGCAACTCGAGACTTAAATACTGCTCTTCGGCCCTACACCTAGCCGATTTGGGACTTTTTCTCTGTGACATTCTCCTCCACCCAATCACGTGATGCCCTCGTCACGGATTGACTCCTCCGAGAGTCCCACTGACCATGGAGAGTCTACACACCTTGCAGACAATAATCTGCTCTGATACCAACTATCACGAACTAACTTTCCCAAGACATCCGTACGACTTTAACACTCTCTTTTAGCACTAAATCAGTCTAATCTTCACAACGCTGGGACTTGTGAGCACCAAGTACTCTTAAGAAGAAGAGTAGAGAGAAAGGAACACTTCACACTTGAATACTTGAAAGCTTTGATTCAATGCTTGGGTGATTACAAATGAGGGGAGGGGCTCCTATTTATAGCCCCTCCAAGCCTAATAGAATATTCTATAATACATTAAATTATTCTAGTTTTTAGAGAGTTCTGCATTCCTCTCTTATTACACACATAGCCCTAGAACATTATAGGTTATTCTTAATTTCTCTTTGGAGTCTTTCTTTCTTATTTTCTCTAGAATTGGGTGGAATATTCTAGAACCCCATGGATGAAGAAGACCCTCAATTCTCTTCTTGCAAGCCATAAGGAGGAAGAAGAGAGTGATAGGGAAAATTGCATGGATGCACATGTGAGATCTCTTCAACTACTGAACGAGATGCAAGCTCCGACAAAACCCCAAGGAAAGGGGTTGCTTTTTGTGGAGATGGCAATAGGAGGGAAAACCACCAGGGTAATAGTGGATACAGTTGCTTCCCACAACTTCATCTCTAGTGAGGAAGTAAAAAGGTTGGGGTTGCAGATAACTAAAGGAGGGGGCTTCATTAAAGTCGTCAACTTAGCAGAGATGTCAATCGACGAAGTGGCTAAGGGAGTCAAGACCAACATTGGGGCATCGTCAGGTACTCTAGATTTCTCGGTCATTCCTTTGGATGATTACAAAGTTGTCCTGGGAATGAACTTCTTGGAGCAAGCAAGAGCATTTCCAATGTCATTTGCCAATAGCCTGTGCATCACGGAAAGGAGTCAAGCCTGCTCAGTACCGATAATAAAATTAAGCAAGCAATGATCCAAATCGCTATCGGCAATCCAACTTAAGGATGACATTGCACTGGAGGAAAAGGATAAATCGTCGACCAATAAGATGCGCTGCATGAAACCACTCTCCCATAACACCAAGGGGAAACCAAAGTTTTCCAAAACTGGGGGCGAACCAAAAAGGCAGTTTCAAAGGTGCAGGGAAAGCCGCAATGAGGGCATTGCGAGTTTAAGTGGGGGAGAGTGTCACGCTCTGTTATATTTAAGAAGTTGGCAAGACAAGTATGGGGCGGAAGATTCTAGAGAAGGCTGGAATGTAAGAAGCCATCCAAAAGGTTCTAGAAGATTCCACCCAATTCTAGAGAAAATAAGAAAGGAAAACTCTAGAAGAAATTAAAAATAACCTAGAATGTTCTAGGGTTATATGTGTAATAAGAGAGCAATGTAGAACTCTCTAGAAACTAGAAAAATTAATGTATTCAAGAATATTCCATTAGGCTTGGAGGGGGCTATAAATAGGAGCCCCTCCCCTCATTTGTAATCACCTAAGCATTGAATCAAAGCTTTCAAGTATTCAAGTGTGAAGTGTTTCTTTCTATCTACTCTTCTTCTTAAGAGTGTTTGGTGCTCACAAGCCCCAACATTGTGAAGATTAGGTTGATTTAGTGCTAAAGCCGCACAGGTGATTTGGGGAAAGTTAGTCCGTGACACTAGGCTCGCAATACTTTACTCATTCCAAGGATATGTTTGGAACAACTTTCTCACTATTTTATTTTTCAAATCATTGATACATCCATTTGGCTACAACTTTCTTGCTATGTCTTAAAATTTTAATGAAGAAAAGCTTGTTTAAAAACTAGATTTTTGATAGCGGGATAGCTTTAAGAAAGCTACTATTTAACTTTTCAAAAATAAAAAAAAATAATATATAACACACACAATAGCATTCAAAAGATTATAGTCCCTACAGCAACTTTACAATTACATTTATAAAAAACTACAACCAGCCCAAACAGACCATAAATGATACACGAGTTTTTAAACCAGCAGAACCCTTTCAGCAAAACTTTTATCAATGTTAGATGACCTTGCAAAGACCTTTGATCCTTCAATAACAATTTTATTAACTCCGCATCTAGTTATTTGTGCATTTTCTAGCCTATATTTTACTTGTCCAAACAGAATAAAAGCTAGTCCCTACTACCTTACCTTCATAAATGCTACTCCCACAATTCCTCTTCATCATTTTTTTCCCTCCTCATTTTATCATAAATCTATCATAAAATTATTGCTGTCATACCCAACTTGATAATCAATGATTTTTTTTTTAACATCCAACACTTGCTAGAATCCATATCACATCACCAAAATAATTAAAATTTTATTAAATCAACTTTTAAGTCTCCAAGATATTCTCATATCGCATAATATTCAAGAGGTACATTTTCATCTTAGCCAAACTGATTCAAACACAGAAATCATATATTCATTTCTGCTTTTTTTTTTTTTTTTTGTATGATAGATACAATGTGCTTAAACCTATCAAACCTAAACATTATTTTATCCCAAAATACAACTTATTGATAATTACAATGTCAAATAAAAACAATTGAATATCATATACTCAATAATTGTACTGTAAATTTGTCAAACTGCCATCTATGGTGCTTTACATCACAGAGAGCCCACTAAATAATTTGAACACTTGTTTTAAGCATAAGGCTAAAAAAACGATTTAGTCATTTATTAGTTATTATCGTTTAATATAAACGGGGCTTAATATGATTAGGGTTAGGATATGCAATCGTTGTCTGGAATCTTAGGAGTTAGGGTTTGGGAGAGACTAGCCTACCGCTCGAATTCTAAGCCTATTTTTTCCGTATTTGAGATTGTAATGTTTTGTTTTGATACTGATAGAATATAACATATTATTTTTACTCTTATTTATGCAGAAAGTCATCTCGTTCTTATCAAAATCTTAACTCTTTAGTTTTTTCGATGTTATCTCTATTTATTTTAATTGTTGCCTTATTTATTTAAAATATCATTTGTGAAAATCATAAAGTAAGCCACCTTATTTTGAATTATTTTGTATAATTATTTTAACAAATAAAATTAAAAAAAAAACTTTTGCCCAAGTGGGCATATTATTTGCTCACCCAAAGCTAATCCCTACCCTTCATTTTCCTCCCATTAGTAACCCCAGATAAGTACACTTCCCCTTGTCATAAACTTGTACCCACATATGACACAATGCCCTATTTTTGCCTCCACAAGCACCATAAAAGCTAGGCTGGTACTAACTTTCTCCATTACAAACACTATCACTCGTCCCCTTCGTAAAGCCACTATAATTGTTTCCTCTTGTCATTGGCATAACAATTTCATCTGTTCTTTGCAAATACCTAGACCAATGGCATTTAAGCCTTTAAACTCATCTGAATAAAATTAAGCTACTCGCGAATGGTTGCACCATTAATATAGCTAGAACAATTACCATTTTTTTCTCCCATCTATTTAATAAATCTTTAATAGGTCGAATCATGGAAATTGCCTCTCAAAAAAATATGAGGTAAGGCCCTCTAAAGAACAAACATTAGTGAGAGCTTCATATACTAGGTATGCCCTTTTTCTCCCTCTTAGTAACCATCTCACCCACTCAAATCCACCACCGTACACACACCCTAATGCCACATATTTGATCTCAGGCTATTTTAAACATTAAAGTCTTCAAGGAGCCATTTTCCTTAATGATCATATCTTCAAAGTTCACCCAAAAAATAAAGACCTAGTCTTTCCTTTTCTCTATTAGCAGCTACACGCAAGCCTTCAAGCCTCATTATGTTGCCCTCTTGTACTAATGGCACCTCATAAGTGGCACATGATGCTTACCTTTGCTTCTACAAATGCCTCGCAAGTTCTCCAATTGTCACTAACTTTCTCAGTCGCAAAAATTGCCACTATCCCCTTTGCCAAAACACACCAATGCCTTCCCTTGACATTGACATGATAATTTCATCCTTTCATAAATACTGAGATCAATGCCATTGAGACCTTTCATCTCATACTCAAAACATTGAGTTGCTTGCCCATAAGCGCATAGCAAATGCAACTAAGACCACTAAACATAATTGAGTCCCCTTCTACAATAGCAAAATTGGAGGTCTCACGCTCTAGTAGTGGATGTAACCTCTCTACAGATATCAAGGTAAAATGTGTGGATTGATTACTTTTCAGGCCTTACATAAGCAAGAGCTACAAGTAACAAATACATCTTTTATTTCATTACAAACACACACACTCTCTCTCACACACATCGTACAAACTCAAACCAACACTTGACCTCCCTACATTTTTTTGCCAAAGTAAGGTTTACATGAATTCCCAAATGTGATTCGAATTGAACCAAATAATTGACCCAGATTGAATCATGGTTCAAAATTGAATGAGAATGGCATTGATTTGTCAATTGGATGTTATATGAATGTTAAATATTGACCCTAAAAGAATTATGATTCAAAATTGAATAAGAATGGCCATAATCGTCAATTAGATGTTATTTGGTTTAAAAAATAAAATTACAAGGATTTATGTATGCTCACGTGTATAGGCAACAACTCACACCGCTTTTGTAGAATACAAAATATTAACCAATATCACTAACAACAACATTTTCTCCTTGCCTTTGTTATGACCTAGAGATCAAGGTTCAAATCATGAAAAAACCTCTATGTACGCAAGGAGGCGATGTTGTGTAAAGCCTTTAGCCAAAACACTTATTGATTGGAGCCTAAATTGGGACTGCCTTTTTTTTCTAATTATCCTAACCATATTAAGTTACTAACTCATATGAACAAAAACTAATAAATAATACTATAAAGAAAGACAAGAAAACATTAGCATAATAGAAAGTTTAAACTATTTACTTCGTCAAATGGAAATATCATGCTTATCTAATACTATTGTAGAAATAACATGAAATATGAATTTTATCAAGAACCATATATCAATTTTCATACAACAATCACATATGAATTAAAAGGAAATTCTTTTTCCTCTATAATCTATTCTACAAACTAAACTACTAATATGACAAAGTTTCCTTGATTTCGTACATTGTTTAAACCAAAATAAAATATTGGGGATATATCTGAAGCGACCAGTAAAAAAATGGAGTTAACCGATTAAAATAAGCATGTAAAAAAAGGAAATGGCAAATTAAAATAAACTTAATATATATAAATTTGGTATGCTTCTTCTTTTACCAAATAAAACTTTATCATTTTCAAGCTAGACTTGAGGATGAGAAAAAGTAAATGAAAAAATTAGTTTAATTTCAATCAAAAGTTCTCAGATTCATCGGTCAATATTGACGAACACTTTAAAAAGGTTACAAAGAAAAAGAGGCTCAAAAACTTTAACACAAGTGAAAGTTGGCATGTCAGATCTATTAATCTCATTCCTGTTACGCTTTTACAGCAAATAAATACTAAAAAGGTTGTTGAAACAATACAATAACAAATATTAATATCATCTGATAAATTTATAACAGTAAGGCAAACTGAATATTTTAACAGACAATGTGGATCAAAAACAAATAAAAGCACAACTCAACATATTTCCTTGTTTTCTAGACCAAAGACCAATTAAAAACACATATAACAAAGCATTTCCTTCAAATACATTTTAAGACCCTTTTCTATATTTTCTAAACAAAAAAACTAAATATTGAAAACAAAAAGGGCTAAACATAAAAGGGCATTTCTTTTCTTTAAAATACTTTCCAACGCAAGAGTTTTAGTGAGTATTACCCTACCCTTAAGATCAAACCATGTATTGCTAAAATTGAATGTAAGTGAAATAATGTCCAGCTATACATTATTACTCGCACAACAAACCAGGCAATAACAATTTGAGGCTTGATTTGGAAAAGGTTTTTTACTTCTTTTGTGGTTGAAAAAGCAGCAACAAAAAACAATGTTTGCTAAAATGAAAGCTTTCTGTTTGTTTTTTTTTTAATTGCCTTTAAAAACTGTTTTTGAGAAAGCATATTTGAAACTGTGATTGGAAATGAGCATTTAAAAGCTACAGCATAAAAGATAAAGTTGTTTCAAATGAAGCCTTAAGACAATGATGACCCCACACAAAGTGATATCACAGATGCATACATGTATAAACAGATTAGAAAGTGCACGTATACAATATCAATGTTATTTAGGCTTAATAGCTACAATTATAATGAAAATAATGTCTCTTTGACCGATCAGGCTGATTGCTTCCATATACCATATAGATTAATAATGAACCTTGCTGAAATAAGATGAATTATGTATATATCAGTTGTTTACCACATCAAATGTGCAAAAAAATTCTAACAGCGCAAATTCTCATCAGGACAATCTTTAATAAGACATCCATCCTGCCAGAATTAAACTATAATACTATGACAGTTCTTTCGACCTGCTTTACTGGTTTTTATATGACCACTTGTTCAAAACTTTGAATTTCCAAATGGACACCAAATCATTCATTGGAATGCTAAAAGTATCTATAGATGTTCTATTTTGTCCTGTCAAATTTACATCCATTAGCCACAAATAAATTGAGTTATGTTTATGTGAAGGATTTTCTAAAAAACAGGCTATGAAAGAGTGATAGAACAAAACAAAATTCTAGACAAAATAAAATGCCTAGTATGCTCCTCAGAAACAAAAATAAACAAGAAAACGAAAGCCATGTTGATGGGTTAATTATCATCTGCATCATATGATCCAACAGTTCAAGTTGAATAGGCTTTCTGATATGAAAATAGATGATATATATGGCCTTCATAAAGCAAAAACATACGGAATGACTCCATCCAACATCATGGCCTTTGATTGTTTGCATAAACCCCATAAAACAACAATGTATATTCAAACAATAAATTTGCAAAACAAGAGGAATTATAAATTAGAAAGTAAAATACTATAACTAAAAAAAAAACTCACCTCTGAGACGTGCTCTAAAGTGACAGCATCAGGAACTATCCCCGTTCTTAACCTGATCTCAACAAAACCACTGTTTCCTTGCAAGGGGAAACACTGGCCTGGCTCACCAAAACTCGGCTCTAACATTTTCTGTGCGCTGGAATGAATGCCGCCTTTAGGTTTAGCAACAGCAAGCCAACTGTTGGCCTTTACAATAACATAGGGTTCCGAATGCTTAACCACCTTGGCTCCACCAGAAGCTAAAGCATAATCCACCCTACCAAGGCCATCTGCAGCATGTTTTTCAATCTCTTTCTCAACAACAACCTTAGCTAGTTGCCTAATATGATCTAGATAGGCATCTTTATTAGCATCAACTAGACTTCCAGTCTTCAACTCAGTCAAAAATTTCTCAAATTCTTCCTTCGATAGAAAGCCTGCATCTTTCAACTCACTAAAAGAGTTGACCAAATCATCAGTTTTAGCTTCAAGATTATTCAGTTCCTTCTCAAAAAGTGCTCCCTTTTCTTCAATTTGTTTTGTAAGTTCCCTTGTCACAATACCAATCTCACTCCCTATCTTCTTGTCAACAACATCCAACTGAACTTGCAACATTTTTGCCGTTTTCTTTAAAGATGATTCCACTTCTGAGATTCGGTTATCAAAATCAAAGGCGGACAAAGGATACTTAGCCCCGGCGGTCCATCGCCAAATTACTTGCCCAATATACAGCAGAGCTGCAAGAAGCAGCAAGTTCTTAGTGAGAGTGCTAAGAACAGTTTGCCAGAGAGGTTTTGCCTGCCTGCGTACAGATCTCCTTTGCTTTGAAGGAACTGAGGCTGCAAGAACTCCTTTCTTCAACCGTGACAAATCTCTTGGCCTATCAAGCGCAGTTTCTCCCCACAATGTGTGGCTTAGATCCTTCCCGTTGTAAACTGCACCATCGTTATTGGCACCATGCACTCCTCCGTCGGGAAGCACGCTAGTTTTCGAAGTCCTCTCCACAACGACCACTGCTCTCCTCTTCGCATTTGGGTTCAAGTTTGAGTCCATAGACAAGGCAGCATTTTTATTAGAAGTGGGACTTGAATTCATCGCTGCTGCTGAAGTAGACGCAGAACTGTTCTTCCGCTATATCGCTTCAGTTCCGAAGCGCACCTATTCCAATTCTCCAATTAGCACCAAGAAAGGAAAACAGCAATCTTTTCCCCAAAGAACAACAGTTTATCGAATCCCTAACCCGAAAAACAAGCCTCAACTAATGGCTGTAGCCATTACCCTAAAACTCCACACCAAGAAATCCAACGTCAAGAAAATGATCAAAACTCGCCCAAAAACTCCACGCCGAGAAATCCAAACGCAAAAAAAATCAACAAAATTCACAAACCCTAATCCCAAACAATCATATACCTCCGAGTGCACCGCACTAAACGATAAGTAATTCAAACACCGCAAAAAATCACCAAAATTGAAATCTTGCAGGGCATACCACAAATCACAGGCCCGTACAAATAAAAATAGAGTGAAACAAAGAATTAGAACAGATTTCCAAAACAAAAAAGACTATCAGAGGATTGCTGAACGCAGGAAAATACCTCCAAAACGCGAAGCGTTGCGATCTTGAAACAGCCCAGGCGCCAATAGAAGAGCTTTGGATTCTTGATGGAGGGCAAACTTCAGAGCAAAGGAGGATTACACCAGGAGATTATTTGGTTGAAGAAACTGGAAACAGATCCTATCCAAATGGCCTAAATTTCGAATTGGATATGAGTTGACTCAGTTATAGTCCAGCCTGTGAGTTGGGATTTATCCCATCCAAATTCATGTTGGCCCAAATGCTTTTAATTTCATTTAAACTATACAAAACTTACATATGGATCACTGAAAATATTAATATTTACAAACTAATCATCAAGTTGATTTTTTCGTCCTAACAAATCGATGTATTTACGCATGCCACGATCAAACTATTGACAATTTGATATAAATGAGAAATACGAGTTGGAGTTTTACCATAAATTTTGATATTTGAGCGACCATTTGAAATATGGAAATAGCTTAAATTATTTAAGCTATATTAATTTATTAGTTGAGGGTTTACACTTCACTCAATCATGAGAGATTATAAGTGTAGGGCCATTCATGTGAAACATTCATATACTTGCAATTAAATTAACTCATATATAAATTTATTTTTTATTTTTTTATTTTTGATTCAATTTTAATATTCATTAAATTAAAGAAAATAAAAAAAAATGAATAATATTTGGAAAAAAAATAAATTAAATTTTTTGTAAAAAAATAAACCGAGCATATGAATATTTATTTTGATTTAGTTTACAGTTTATAATTTTGAAAAAAAAAAAAAAAACTTAAAGAGGAGAAATAAATTTTCAATTTTGAAATAAAGCCTTAAATTTTAATTATTTTGGCTTTAAATAGAACCAAATGCTACATTTCAATTTCTTTCAAACTGAATTATATTTATAATTAGTTTAAATTAATTTTTTTTTAACAAAAGCTTAATTAGCATTATTTTTAAAATTTTGGATTTCAATTCCTTCCGAGCTGACTAATCTGTGGATCAATACAACCAAATCTGTTGACACACCCCAACATACATCCCACCCACAAAAAAACAAAAGTTGGTTTAAATTGGAAGAACCAAATGGAAGAAATGTAATATTAAATTGCAAGAGATTAATATGTTTAATGATAATGATGAGACGATAAATGAGTGAGTCGTGTGATTTGCAAGTGTTAGACATTAATCATCTAAAAATAAAGAGGTTTTTACAGACCAAGCAGCCAAGATTTTAAATACAACGAACTACTGCTGTTTTAAAAAGGAATCAGACTCTGAAATTTTTAAGTTTAAATGATTAAAATGTTTCATTTAAATTTTTTTTGCTTTCTGATTGATATGTAAAAACCCAAAAAATAAAAGATGAACAAATCTTAATTATAAAATTAGGAGAATAAAATAAATATCAAATAATTTATATGAATCAATGTATCTAATAATTAATTTTTAGTATTTATTTTATAATTCATAAATTTCTAATTTAAGATCAAAAGTGCCACTAATATTAATTTTCTCAAAAATAAAAAATTTATATTTCCATTCATATATTTTGATATAGCTTTGAGATTAAAATACTATATAAATGAACATTAAAGTTTAAGTGTTATATATATATATATATATATATATATATATATATATATATATATATATATATATATATAAACATAAAAAATTATGTGATATGTATCTAAATAGCCCTCTTTATAATGGTATCATTCAAGTTTTAAAGAGTGTAACATTGTAATTGATTTTTTTATTCTTAATGTGTGACTAAGTTATCTTTTAATTGATTACTATATATGGATATCAATAATGTGCGACTAAGTTATCTCTTTTGGGTTGATTAAAGCCAATTCCGATAAGGGGTTCCAAAACTTGAATTGTGATGGAAGAAGACAAGTGTTAAGTAGAGTCCATGCGGTTTTTGCAATATGTCGGTTTTTACATTCGGCTAGTCTATTTTGTTCGGTCGTGTACATACAACTAAATTGATATTCTAGAAGTTGATGGGAACGATACTCAGCTCTTCTGCTAGAGCCTATGGTTTTTATGGGTTTATTGTAGTGAGTTTGTGTGTATTTATGCAAGTGAATAAAATGATGACTTAACTTCATATTTATGTTACATTGGAATGCACCAACAAAAACGTGAGCAAGCATCAACAAACGTAACATAGTAGATATAGTCATCCACAGAAGAATGCAAAAATGGACCCCATACATTAGAGTGTGTCGTATCAAGTAAATAATAAGAAGTAATAGTAGAAGTAAAAGGTAGTTTGTGACTCTTATTTTGCAAAAAAGTTTTGACATGTTGAATTTTTTTTTTTTTTTTTGTGAATCTTAAGTTGGGGGTTTTGTTTTGAAATTACACTGATGATCTTGTGATGAGGATGCCCGAACAAATAATAAGAAGTAATAGTAGAAGTAAAACGTAGTTTGTGACTCTTATTTTGCAAAAAAGTTTTGACATGTTGAATTTTTTTTTTTTTTTTGTGAAATCTTAAGTTGGGGGTTTTGTTTTGAAATTACACTGATGATCTTGTGATGAGGATGCCCGAACAAATGATGCCAAGTATTTGAAGTAATAATTGAGTGATGTAAAGGCCTTTACTAGCATAACTAGCTAGAAGTGTTTTCTTGGTTTTGAGATCTTGTACATAAAAGTGGTTAAGAATGAAAGTGGTCTGACAGTTGTAATCACGATTGAGTTTATTTATATATATTAAATCATGAGAAAATATTTGGTGCATATAAAAGAGGAGATAAGACTAATTTACTATCCAAAGTTGGTAGAATGCGCATAATAGTTTCTAAGATGTCTGCAACTTGCCCAAAGCCAACTGTCGCTTTGTCGATACCTTGTAGGATGTTGGTTGTTGCACATTTCCAATGTGAGGAGTGATCTAAGCCGTGACACCGGTGTCTAAAATCTACTCTTGTGAAGGGGGTTGAATATTGGTGTGAAGTGTTGTATTCGAAGCTAGAACCATAGGCTTATACTATAAGTTTGCACGATGTCAATAGGTAGCAAAAAGTATGACCTTTCTTCAAAATAGATTTGACATTGCATAGTTGTTTTTGTTTGCTGAAATTATGGGTGGTTAGTTGCTTGTATTGAGAAGTTGATCTATTAGAGTTTCTTTAATATTGTAGGACACAGTTCTTGGAGGAAAAAAAAATTGTGTGTTGGGTAAATCCCGTGGCATCATTAGCGGGATTACTTTCTTCACTAAAAAAAAGGGAATAAAATGCTTCAAGCTCAATTGGGTGAAGTTGAGCACGAATGACCGATTTGAAGCCTTGGTAGCTGGGAAAAAGACCATTTAGAATATAGAGAATGATATCTTTTTTGTCGATTTTGGAGCCTGCAACGACTATATTATCCACCATAGTTTTGATTGTAATAAGATATTGGTGCATGGTTTTGTTATCCATTGAGATGTGATGTAGCCATTCTTGAGATGAAGGAAACAAGAACAGTTTGTTGCATGAAATCTTTTCTTGAGAGAACACCAAATTTAAGAAATATTATTGAGATGAAGAGCATATGATGTGATGGATGGAGAAATGGTGGAAAGAATGGCCACTACAGGATTCCAATCTACGAGTTGTCACATGTTGTATGATGCAGTTTCTTCCCAATTGTTGACCTCTTTACGACCGAGTCGGGAAGGGAAGGCAGTGATGAGATCTAAGAAGGAATCAAAACCTTTTTTCATGAATAGTTTTTGTTAATTTTTAAATTCCATATTGGGTTGTTTTCATATGTGAGTGGCAATAGTTTTAAAGAAGTTGGAATGGCGGTCGCTTGAATTCGGTGGAAAGAATTTGCTTCTTGTTACATTGTTGTGACAAAAATTGTGGAGGAATTATCGAGCGAGAACCAAAGAGCAAAAGGAGACACAAGAAAACAAGAGAAACATAGAAGGGAAAAGAGGTGGGAGAGGAGGGCCGAAGGGGATCAAAGTAGTTTGACGATTTAAAGTTTTGATACCATGCAAAACACAAAAATTTTCAAGCAAGGAGATGAACACGTAGCTAGAAGAAAGATTAGAATTCTTATTATTCCACCTTACTTGCTAATTAAATGCTTTACATTTAAATAAACCCTATAAGGGTAAAAAGGTAAAACAACATGAAAAATTATTTACTTAACAGGAAGTGTAAACCTAGGCTAAATAAATGAACAGAACCATCAAAGAAAGGGGCTAAGCCGATGACCAACATAGATGGGAAAACCTCCAGCGACAAATCCAAATACACATTTCTATTACATTATATTAACAACTTGAATAAAAAAAAAAAATTTCTATTACATAAGAGTTGCTAGCACATAAGTATGTTTGAACTCAGTTAATTAGTTAAGTTCAAGGCTAAGTAAAGGCTCGCTCGAGTGAACTCAAATTAGCTTAAATTCTACCTAATAAATAATCATGTGTGTCGTGTTGTCGAATGCCCAAAAGACAAAGCTCAATACACTATTACGCTAAAAAACTATAAATAGTATTTTTTCCCCTTTTTTTTTTCTTCTTTCGAGAATCACTAGCCCGATAGATAATATGTGATATTCGAACATTTGATCTCACGGTGAAAAATTACACTCTCAACCAGTATGTGCAACATATATATATATATATATATATATATATATATTACATTCTCAACCAGTATGTGCGTCAGTATGTGAGTGCACTTCATTCAATACCTATCATACATCATGACAAATTTCATTATTAGTTTCCTATTCCATTTTATACGTATTAGTTGATGCAATTTTAATTTGCAGGAAATACTAAACCGGCCTGTTTCTTATCAATCGGGCAATTCTGAATGGACCTTTTATAGAAGGTCATATCAGTTAGCCCGTATCAGCAATAATGGGCTATAGATGGCCCAATTGCTTTAACCCATTAAGGCCTATATTAATTTATCTTAAACTAGTTGCAAAATCGTGGAGATTTACGCTTTGTTTGAGTGGGCCTTAGCTTGGTTATAAATTTTCTGAATATTGTTTTAAGAAAATGAAATATTTGAAGTAATGTCAAAATAGCTAATAAAATGACAAAAAAAATTAAGGCTTTCTTAGTTCGTGCTTTTCATTTTAAAAAAATTTCATTGAAACATAATTTTCTTAAAACCTTCTTTCCATTGCAGTTGACACTTAGATTTACTTTTGTTTGATAGAGCAGCATCCCCCAAAGTTGTTCCAGCATTACACCATTTTTTTTGCTATTTTATTCTATACAACTCACCTTCGCTATTTCACGAATGAAATGTCCAAATGTCCCGAGCTTTCATTTCTGTTCTTGTCCTCACATCTTTTTTTGTTTGATAAATTTGTTTATTAAATTATTATTATTAAAAGAAATTTAACATTTTTTTATAAAGTTGTTTCAAATGAAGTCATAATTTTAACAATTTTGTGGAATATAATAATAAAAAAACTCCAAATTCAAATATAACCATGAAAACTCTAATAATAACACCCAATAACTTCATTCATAAATCATAATTCATATTTCTCTTATTCATTAATTAGTAATAAGTAAATAAAAATAAATTCATTTTGACTAAAATGAGTTTATTTTGATTATTCTTATTCCCATTCAAAGAGCTCTATTTAGAATTGGTCAACCCCAATAAAACCCTATAAGCACACTTTAACTCACTAAAAAGTATCAAAAAATTGGAAGGTATATTTATAAATTTATAAATTGCATACCATGCAACCACAATAGTCTTTTGTGTTTACACATCTAACAACCAATTTTTGCTATTCACACTTTTAAGATCTTGTTGTCATCAATCAATGCATTAAAATGTGTATTTTACTTTTAAAAAGATAGTGAATATGGTGATGAAGTCATTTTTAATACCATGTCATAGATTTGAATGGTACATGTAAATATGATTATTTATGTGTTACATAGTTAATACACTTTAGAGGAAAGTCCCAAGCTGGTTGTTTTGAACCATCTGAATTATGGCAAGTTGCAGTTCAAAGCTGTTGATTTCTACAGATGGGTAGTTTATGTTTATTTGAACTTTTTTTTTCATTTTTATTTTTAATGATTAAATAACATTATTTAATAAGTGATTGTAGCTATTATAAGTAATTGACAAGTTATGCGAGATAAAATTCATTTATAAAATATTAAAATGAAATATTGGTTTAATATAAACTCCATTTTAAAATTGACAACTCCCTACTTTTTATAGGACATGAAATTTCAAAGTTCAAAATAGGTCTAAATTATTTGATTCAATATTAAGTTTGAATTATATTATGATATAAATAAAAATCATTAAATTTTTTTTATTATTTATAGGAATTTACATTAAAACCACATAATTTTTATGTATTTACATATCTAACGCTCAAAGTTTGATATTTACACTTATAACATATTGGTGTAGTAAATTTCTGCACGAAAATGTGTATACGTGATTATATGTAAATACTGAATGTTTAGATTTTAGATATGTAAATACATAAGATTTGTATGTTATGCAAGTAAATGCACATTTAATATTCAAATAATAGAAAATAATAGAAAATAATAATGTTCGTTAAGCTTGCTGTCATGCCCACCAAATTATTTAACTTTTTATTTGTTTGTTAAATAATTAATATTTTACAATTTTTGTAATTAATTAAAAATATATTTATGGTTAGGTTGTGTCTTTTTATGGCCTCCTTATTATTTGACTGTAATTTTCTAATTTTTAAATTAATAGTTTGCAGCCATATAAATATGTATATATATATATATATATATATATATATATATATATATATATATATATATATATATATATATATATATATATATATATATATATATATATATATATATATATATATATATATATATATATATATATATATATATATATATATATATTGATGGGGTGCTTATAATGGATTATGACATGTTACTAACTCTTGGAATTTAGAGCTTGATTGGTGAAATAAGAAATTTAAACATGTAGCAATAACGAAATCTTGATCAAGAGAATTTAGGCTTTGGTTAAGCTTCAATGAAGCACTTGTTGGGGGACTACATGAAGTCATGTTCAGACAATGGAGTGGATCGCGATTCATGTATGTTGTGCAGACGTAATATTTTCTCTCATTAAGACGGTTATACCTCTTTACAATGATGGTTGTAAGGCGGGGCGGAACTAGATTAAGTCTATGATGTGCGATTGCTCCTTTGAAATTTGACACTAAACGTGATTCAACTAGTGATTCAACTAGAGTCCAAATAAGTTAAAATCAAATACTTACAGTAAAATTAAAGGCTTTGGTACAATAATTGGGATGTCTGATTATCTCTAAATTTGTCGTGCTTATATTCAAATAGAGCGGCAAGACTAGAGAAATTCAATGAGTCTTATATCATTTAATTCCAAGGTCAATAGACAATTGAATGATGAAAAAAAATGTTAATGGAAATAATACAAACTATCTGATAGAGTGTTTTGAGAGGTCGATCAAATTTACCAGAATACGAATCTCACAAGTATATAAATATACTCATGTTTCTTCACACGAGGGAAGAGGAGAAGAGAATAGGAAACTAACTGCTAAAGTATAAGTTGTGAAGAGAAATGCCGATGAACGACTACCAGTAGTTCTTGACCACCATCAGCCATCGTTACAACCAACTATGACTGTTGTAGCCACAAACTATAATTTTTATGACCAAGTATGGTGTTATAGTCACCAACTACATGAATTATTATAGCCAAAATATGAATTTTGTGGCCAAACAATCAATATATAGCTATGATTGTCAATTTATATTATCTCATCTTCCCTAAATTCAGTAGAGTGATCGACATTTGTACTTTCAAATTTTCAGCGGATTATTTTGATTAAGTTAGACCACATCACTTTTTTTACTTTTCTGGATTTTTTTTTCATGTAAGAAATTTGATCAGCACTTACATCTTTTTGTGTGTGTTAGAGAATTATACTAAGCTAAGCTTTAGGATTTTTCTACTCTTAATAATTTTCAAGTGCACATCAATTTGGTGCCTTATGTGGGAAACCATCCAATCTTTTAAAACTTCACAAACATTATCATGACCATCAATAAATATAAGTTAGATGAAAAAAGACACAATAGATCAGATCTTTGGTCATTTTCTCTTACACTGGCATAAGCTTGATGTGAAACGACATAAAAAATAAAAAATCTGCTATTTCCCTCCCAGCCATGTATAAACTTAGGGTCTGTTGGGGACAGCTGCACCTTAACTAACTTATCCATAAGAGCAGATTATTCTGATAAGCTGTTGAACAACAGCTGATCCGGATAAGCTGGCTAGTTGTTTGGTTTATGTGTTTCAAAAACAGTTGATTTGCAGCTGTTTCTTGATAAATGACTATTCCACCCCTGTGCATACATAATATTATTGTGTATACAATAAGAAATAGTTACAAAAAGTACATAAAAAAAACAAGCAATCGAAACCCACAATAAGTGCACCTAACACCTTATACAAAGGCACATACCAATGCCCAGCCTTCACTAATGATCATCACAAAATAAAGCCAAACATAATCATTTCAATGATTTAAAAAAAAAAAAATCAAAATACAGAAAAAGGAATCAAAGTCCAAAAGAAAAAAAAAACATCTTATCAATTTACTTTGTTCAACATTTAAGAATATCATAATAAAAATGAAAAAAAAAAAAAGGAAAAATAAAATCTTGTTTATACTATTCAACTTCAATACATGCCAATGTTGCATGACCTATAGAATTTTGGTTATATACAACTTCAAACTCCCTAAAAAAGGAAATAATTAGAGATATTGCATTAAAGAAATTGTAACTTTGCATCACCATCATTGAAATACGAGCTTCCTGAATAAATAGGATTAGCTAAAGCATATCATTATAGATTACGCTTGCAATTTGCAATTAATGAAAGCACCAAACAAGATATGTTGAGTAAATATATATATATATATATATAAACAGATACCTATCTCTTCTTTGGCTCATAACAGGTGTGATGGAGATATAATGATGTTCCTTAAGCACAGGAATAACTGATTCTACATGGTCAATATTCTCTTTACGTTAACTGCAGTGCGCGAAATGGGTGGGAGGAAGGGAGAGAAAGATGAGAGTTTAGTTGGGTAGGAGTGGAGTAAAAAAAAGAAGATATAAGGGAGTTTCTGAGATTGTTGTAAGCCGTGGTCTCGTAGTTGCCTTCCCAGCTAAATTCAGTTGCTGCTGTACCGTTAGGGTTTCAGACTCGAAAGGAGGATGAAAGGGATGGTAGGCGATGGCTTCGGACAAAACATGGAGAGGCGGAACTCAGGTAGGGTTTGAAGGGCACGGGAGGAATAACACGTCGATACGCAGCTTCAAGATGCGGGATGCAGGGCCGACCCCGCGCCCTGTCTATTAAAAAATTGAAAACTTAGTTTCTCAATAAGCTTCTCGAACACACGAACCAAAGAGAGCGACAACATTCCTAAAACGTTCCCCGCTCCTATAACCTGCCCCAAATAGACCCTTATTAACGAAAGTAATTTTGGTTTTATAAGTTATTCACCAAGAATAGTCTAGTCCCCACCAACCATTTGTCATCACTATTACAACCTCGATAGTTCATTCACATCAATTTAATGAACTTGGAGAGAGAAAATCGTGTTTTTTTCTAGCAAGTATATTGTTCGATGTCATTCGAAAAGAGGAGAGTTGGCTTGATCAATCAGAGCATAAATCTACACCATCATATCATTCAGAAAGTAATATTTCTTCCAAAATAATACCAAATCAATCTTTTTTGGAGTCATCATCGACTTCTTGGGATTCTTAATCTTCCTCTATTTTTCATGGGGATGGAATTTTCAGACATTGGCATCTCGCAATATGAAAAAAACCTTTTGGAATACGCAGTGGGAAAGCTCCAAAATTTTCCACCTCAAAGGTTCTCCTCTGGAACGCACAACATAGACTTCAACTCTTTTCTAACTTAGGCCTCTTTTTAGGCCATAAGGAATATGAAATTCTTCTTTAGAGGGTTCTAGTTCTTCATTCACCCTTTGGAGTCTTACTTCACAATTTTGGCTTTTTTTAATAGACTTCAAGAGCCTAAATTTGCATAATTTTTAAATCTAATTTGATCCCCCAGATCCTATCGCCTCATCCATTATTTGATAAAAACCATCAATTCCCAATGTCTTTTGAGATGGCATTATCTAGCCAAATGGATAAACCAACTTCCTTACCTGGACACCACGCCACTTGATCCCCACCATCTGATCCAACTCTCCTAGATTGTTCATGAGGTGACCACGTCTACCCACTTTAACCCATGGGGCTCGGAAGCACACTCTGTAGTTGACCACCCACCATTGCTTGTCGTTGTCGCCTCGCTTTCAGGATCTATCGTAATTGATCACCCTGTAGGCTTAGCCACTGCCTTGATCGTCGTCGTTTGCTAGAAACTCTGCCACCTGCCACTGTGAGCTCAACTGTTGCAGTTGGGCACTGACAAAATAAATTAAAATATTTGGAGGCCAGGGGGATCAAACCCTCAACTTCAGAGAAAAGGAATACCCACACGACCAACTGGATCACACACACACACACACATTTAAATAAAAAAAGGAACAGAGAAAGGGATAAAATCCAATTTATGGTATTTTCAGAGGACGAGATTATGCTTGTCTGAAAAGAGTGGAACTATCGATACATCATCAACAAAATTTATCATGTAACATGAATCTCAAGATGGTTAACATGAATCTCAAAGTATGTTTTTTAATGAAATGTTCATACTCCAATTAAAAATCATTCAGAACTTTGATTTCACGAAATTCACAGTTAAGCTAACTGGCTTGACGAGATGGATCCGATGACACCAAAGTTGGTCCAATCCAAAGTCATATCAAGTCATTAAGCCACCTTTGAAAATTTTTAGGGCCTAATTGGAAGGTCAATAAATTCCAAATTTGTCAAGTTTATAATCAAATCTAGTCTATCGATAAGACAAATTGAGCACAATATTGCTCAACTTTACAATCATTAAGATACTCAGATGTTCATGGAACACTATCCAATCTAAGGAACCTATATGGGTTGTTCGTTGAAGTGGTTTGGATTGATTCCTTATTTGTAGGTAGGTCACTCTTAGACTCTATAAGCAAATTCTTACCCCCAAATTGAGAGAGAAACTAGTCTTTAAACCAGAAGAAGATCAGAGCTTAGATGAGAAGGAGTTGAACCCCACGTGTTTTACACCGAAGTTCTAGTGAATGTTGTCTGACCCTCATTGACAAATGCTCTTCGCCCAATGCCAACCATCATCGACTATCGCCCACTCATTGCGGTGAAATCCTTTCTAGAGTCCCAACATATGTTGTAGAATCCCAGTGTATGTTGTGGAGTGAAGTACCTGATGGAACAGAATGTTGTCCAGTACACCACATAGTGACACATCTTCAAGATAGTGTACTAAAATTCTAGCAACTGCACCCAATTGCAACCACTCATGACAATTGTGCAGCAAATATAGCATCTTAAAGAACTATGTAGTGCTTTTGTGGCAAAGGCCTGTGTGTATAATCACCTATTCATAGTAGATTGCTCTGAATGGGCTAGAACATGTGGTTTTTCTTTTTTTCCTAGTTTTTAATGTAAAAAATCATGGCCTACCTATCACTTTTATAATCTAAGTATGTGTTAGATATTTGTGCAATGGTAAGACGTTAAATCACCACTGTGCCCTCATAAATCTTCCACCACACATCAATTTAAAAAAACAGTTTGAGCCTCACAGCAAAAAAAAATTCTCAGGAAAGTTACTCAGATCGAGCAACACGCCCCTTTCCATACACATCATGTATTATTGATACATAATTAGGCAATTTGGATGATTAAAGATTTATATACACACAATTCCTATGAAACTTTGATTTTTATATTCATAACACTTGACCTATGATTTTTTTACATGGCATTAAAATTTTTAAGTGATCTAATAAAATAAATTAAATTGTAGATGCCAGCTATCTAAATTCATGAGAATTATGCCCTGATTACAAATTAACTGAGCTAATTAACATAATCCAAAAGTAGACTCTAAATCCTAATTAAAAAAAAAAAGATAAACTTAACGTGTAAATCGAAGTATAAATGAACTCTAATCTTTCTTCTATATTATTGAGCCATGTCTTAAAAAATAAAGAGAAATTTGCATACATAGCACACAATTGTTATCTATTTACATATCTTACACCTAAACTTTCATATTCACATGTATAACACTTTGGTGCTTTAAATATATGCATGAAAATGTATATTTCACTTTAAATAAAATGATAATAGCATTATTTTCTTACATGATATTAAATATTTGAGTGCTATATATAAAAGTTTAGGTCCTAGGCATGCAAATACATAAGAGTTGTGTGTTACATATGCAAATGCCCCTAAAATAGAACCCCATAATGATTAACTCAACCAGAGTTGACTCGATCTCATGCCCGATCTGACTAACTTCTCTGAGCCCACCTTCTATATTTGCCTAATAAAATCCACTAATCATGGTCAACCCATTTCAAAATAATAATTGAAAATTAGATTTGTTTTTCAGGAAATCTTCAGCATACATATTTTAATATAATTTTCCCTTTCACATCTTAAAATAGCAAGATTAAAAAAGTCCAATCTTAGCTGCTTTCACAAGTAATCTTAAGAAAAGAAACCAAACAACCAATCAAAATCACACACATTCCTACTCTCTCTCTTCCAATCTCTCTCTATCTCTATTCCTCTCTCTCTCTCTCTCTCTCTCTCTCTCTCTCTCTCTCTATCTCCACTTATAATATATATGTAGAGGATAAGTGTTGTAAGATAAACAATGGCGGCCATATAGTTTAGACTTTGGACCCTTGAAAAATGTCAGGGAAATAATTGATGAATATCATGGGTGTAGTAAGAGATTAGGTGAGCAAGTTGACTCATGAGTTGGTACAACTTAATTTGTTGTAATGCATTCATAGGTTGAAAAGATAATGAGTCAATTTAGTTGTAGCCATATGCCCGAGTTTAGGTTGAATAATGTTACTTGGCTCGGCATGTAATAATAGGAAAAAATAATTATGTTAGTTGTAATTTATAAGGACATATGTGAATATATATATAGTTATGCTTCTCATATATTTTATAAAAAGATGAAAAATAGATTAAAAATGTAAAATTAAAAAGTTTAATTATAAATTTAACCAAATAATATAGTTTTGCAAAATAAAATGAAATAAAGATGCAACTTGCCTCCGTTAGATGGCATAGATTTGTTTTATTGCATGGATGCATGACGTGTGTATTTTGGGAAGTTTGGATCCGTCAATCTCACGTGAAAGCAACCCATGAAATATAGAATAAATCTTGACCATTTCTAACCATGTATATGGAAATCTATAGTTGTCCTCGACAGTGATATATGCCTAATTTATAATATAATAATTATATATATATATATATATATATATATATATATATATATATATATATATATATATATATATATATATATTGAAAACAGCTGTTCTAATATTAATTTATTACGAGTTTATCCAATAATTATAATCATTATGAAATATATTTATTTAATTAGAAAATAATTGTGCTAATTTACGAGTTTATCCAATAATTATAATCATTATGAAATATATTTATTTAATTAGAAAATAATTGTGCTAATTAACTTATTATGACATGTCACAATCATTTAGGTATTGTTGGTATGAGGTGGGCCTAGGAAGATATTGTTACTCAAATATGGTCATATACCGTAACAAGACTTTTGCAGGAATGCATTATAGAGACCAAAAAGCCTATGGGCTTGGCGAGCCTGCTTTTCGAAGTGGTTGAGTTGAGTCCACCCGCTGAAGTGGTCGAACCGAGCTTAGTTGTCTAAGTGGTCAAGCTGAGTCCATCAACTAAATTCATCAGGCTAACCCGAGATTGATTAGCGGGGAGACCATTATTACATACAAATACATCCATCAATTCTTACTTATGATGTCATCTTACACCAACATCACGTCTTTTCACCTAGATATTGTGGATAAGTACAATAGCGTACTATATATTGTTTTACGTTCCATCTTTCTTGTCTAAAATGAATTCAGATGGGCTCTCGAGAGATCCATTTTTTAGGACCTCAAAAAGGATTTTTGTCTGTCTCTCCCTCTTACAATCCTTTTTACCCTCTCTCTCTCTCTCTTTCTCTCTCAAACACACACATTATGGAGAAAGAAGAGATCATTTCTTCGAACCATTTCTGACGGCCTGAGGATCCCGAAAAAATACTGAGTGAGAAATACGAGCCCTAGCAAGATATCCATCACCTTCTTTTTACATTCCTCGTGAAAATAACATCTTTATCAGATCATGTAAATTCACGAATAATACAAAACCCTAAGTTCTAAAAGTATCAAACACTCATTATACTTTATATTTATTTGACACATTTTTTCAAGTCTCATATTGATATCTCAAAAGAAATTCTAAATAAAATTAGTTTAATTAACGAAGGTATCAACCTCATAAATGTATCAAAAAATAAATTAACGTTCACTAAAAATAGAACATTATCCTTGAGATCATTTAATTAAAATTTAAGAACAAGTTGCTTCTCACATTATCTTTCATATAGTTTTCTCGAAGGTGGAAGTGAGACAATTAATAGATTAATCATTCAAGTTTATATATATCAACGGCTGTGATTTGCGCAATTGAAGTTGACTCAGGGCGATGCACACTTGTGCCCATCTCAAGCTGACTAATTAATTTTCAACCCCTCATTATGATAATTTTAAATTATGTTTAATTTGTAAAAAATATTAATTT